>JANVCH010071888.1:0-10047 GCA_025505405.1 Epizoanthus rinbou | reverse complement strand
GTTGATGCTAGAAAATATATTTACCCTAAAGTGAATTATTATCTACAGATATAAAAATAAAAATTACAGCCAACGACAATTCGAATTCCAACAGTTATTCTTTAAATGCAATGATCAAAATAACATACTTTGTCAGTATAGTGCTGTTTGTTAGTAATGTATATTTACCTCCCTGCTTTGCAGCTAGTTAAGTATATACCACTTCTCCGGTAATAATTGTTAAATAATAATACTCAATTTCTTTTATAATCAATTGGTAATATTACTTTAATAGTATTGATCAATTCTGCAAAAAATTGAAAAACAAATTACAGTTGTACTACACTAGTTGCAGACTGAATTGAACTCCATTAACTAAAGTCATATTACGATTACTTGTGTTGAACATTACTATAAGCAAATAACATGCTGTATCTACTGTGTTATTTAACATTAACAAATAACTTTAACAACTGATCAAATAACAAACTATCTTAAACATGAACAAAATAATGTGTAGATGTTAGTTAATCAACTGCAGCAGTATATAACTGGTCAATACCGCTAGCTATTCACCAATATTATTATTTTAAAATAGTGACTGTGATTTGATATTGCATCATGAAGGGAACTGTGGTGGTACTCATAATACTTGAGTGTTTTGCTCAATGACACTATTCTCATATTTTTCATAGATCATGTAGTTCTTTATTTTGACTCAAGAGGTAATTTGCTTTTGGAGACTTAAGACTCTCTTGTTTTTAGGTGAGCAGCAAATAACTTTAACATCAGCAAAATGCTGTAAGATGAACATGAACAAAATAATACGTACAATAGCTGTTAGGTCATCAACTGAGGCAGTGTTCAACTGGACGACATTGCAACTTACTGCAAGCTGTTTGACAATATCTTTAAAATATGTTTTAAGTTCATTATATTTCCATAATAGTATTGTGTCATAAACAATGTGTATGATGTCTGATTGCAGCAATGCAGATGTTAGGTCAACTGCGGCAATGTTCAGTGAGTTTATATTGCATCTTACTTCCAGCTGTTTGATAATATCATCAAAATAGCTGTTACTTATATTTTGAAATTAGAGTTTTTGTTATTGTCACAGTAAAGTTTTACTCAACTTTTGCATTAGATGGCATGAGATGCATTTACCATAATGGCCAATCGTCAAGTGTCATCAAGCTTTTCCTGTTTATCTTGCTTGTGCAGGAAAGTTTAAACATAGATGTTCATTGCACTTCCATAATACTCTTTTGTACTATGTCATACACAATGTCTATGATGCCCAACTGCAGCAATGCAGAGGTTAGATCATCAACCGAGGTAGTGTTCAGTGAGTCAACATCGCATCTTTCTGCCAGCTGTTTTACAATATCATTAAAAGCTGTTAAGGATATTTTGAAATTTCGCTATCTTTACAGTATAGTTTGACGATCCAGTGTGGCGACGATGCAGACAACTTTTGTGTCAGATGACATGCATTGCATTTAATAATGGTTGATCCCTCAGTGTAGTCAATCTTTTTCTTGCACGAACAACAACTGTAATACTTAACTACAGATGAAACACCCAAAAGTTCTGTTTTCATAGTTTTCGATGTTAGTGATTCATGATTGATGTCAGGTACAGCTACTGGAGAATCTGAAGGCTCTGCCTCTTCAATAGAAGAACCAAATTTTGATGAACATATGCAGGTACCATATTTGTCTTCCTTGTATGTGAAGTCCTTGAAACTATAGGTCTTTCCTTCCTGTGCAATATCTATAAGTCATTCCAAAATTTAATAGTTATGGTGCCGGTTGAGTCAGCAATTGTACCTTCTTGCCTTGAGTACGTCTTGCTGTCATGAACAGTAGATGTTTTTCCCCCAAAAGTTTGGACAGATGCGCTGTTATGGTAACCTTCTGGTTTGATGTTGCATTGTAAAGGGAAGCGATGGTCATATTAGAATTTATTTCCTTTACTGGAAAGTCTGGCTGCGGTGGTACTGGTACTACTTGAGTGTTTCGGTCAATTACAATATTGTTATATTTTTCATTGATCATGTAGTTCTTGATCTTGACTGGCGATTTGCTTTTGGAGATTGATTGTTGTTGCTTTTCAGGAGAAAAGCAAATAGCTCTTGTGGGCTTGTCATTATTGGCTGTTTGTAAATTGCAATCGAAGAATCTGTGATTCCGGTTTTGCCCTTTGCGAACAGATGATACAGAATGTACATAACAGAGCAGCTCTTCAGGAAGGTTGGATGTAGTCGAACTTCCCGATGCAGCCATTACATCTACGGAAAAGGAAAATCTGAAATGTGAAACAACATATTTGCTATTAGGAAATAGAAGTGGAAGGCTGATCAAAACCAAAAGCATAAATACAATAGTTACAAGTGCTTAATATAAATAAATGGCACTGAAAATTACACAAAAAGTGTCAGTGGCTTTACTACATGTAGTTCCCATTGAAGTACAATTTTATTATAAATTGCCGATACTGTAGATTATAAGGAAGGGGTTGGGGAAAGGGGAAGCAAAAAAGAGAGCAATACACAGAATATTTTGAAATGCTATAAATATTAATATAAAAAACACTTACCTAATAGAGTAACTACTATTTACTTATTTAGTTAACTCTGTTTCAAGAATGGGAAAAACATTTTTCCCTACTTTCTTGGATAGTATTAAAAGTCCCTCAGTTACATGTATAAATTAATAATTATGTTTATGTAGATGTGTGCTGTCGAAGCGTGAAATTATACAAAACCCTGTTCATTTTTACTGGTTCTCATATTTACAAATATTTATGTTTTTCTTAATCTGTCGTACGTCAAATGTGCCATGTGTTCTAGTCTAGCTTCTTCATCAAGTCGGATTTGCAAATTTGCAGATGATTTAAGCTAGTTAATCTTTCGAATGTCATAGGTTCAATTACCAAAGATGACAATGCCTTGACTCTGCTTATTGCAACATATGAAACTCCAGAAGTCCTTTCTGATTTTCCAATATCGATCCATGCTTTAGGTAGAGTTAGTCCTTGGCTTTTGTGTATTGTTAAAGCCCATGCTAATTTAAGAGGTAGCTGTTGCCTTTTCTGGCAAGTGTCTGACACTGTTGATGAAACAGTAATTGGGGATATTGGAACACAGGATGGTAGAGTTTCACTTAAAGAAGGCCCTCTGTAATTATCAAAGTGAATGACAACTGCAATGGGTAGGTCTGGTGGTTGTTGATGGAATTCATAAATGATATCAACAACTCGTCCAGTTGCACCATTACAAAGACCAACTTTTGGCCATAGATTCATAGTCAGCATTACTTTAGCACCCTTTGCAAGAAACACTGTGGGTTGTAAGCCACACATGTCATCAGGACTTATTGCTTTAGCCACAACTGACGAATGACGTGCACTAATGTGAGCAACAGGTTGGTTCAATTTGCTAAGTTGTTCATTATTATAATTTGCCACATCCTCATTGCCATAAAATAACCTTATAGCATCCTGAAACTGCAACAAATTTGAGATCAGCGATGGCTGACGTGTTAGAAGCAACTTCCAATCTTCTTTTGTGGAGTCACCTGTACGAAGCCTTGACAGTAAATTTCTGAATTGCACTTGTTCAAGGTTTGTACCCTCTACTCGCTGATTAACAGTTAGTTTGACCACTTTGTCAAACATCCTGTACACCTGATAACCTTGCTCTCCAACTTCATTTGATGGTTTAGCATGATACAAAGATTTATCGCCCACAGGTGGTAGCTGACCTGGATCACCAAACAGGATCAGAGATTTACCACCAAGGAGTTTTTCATGCAATCCAGTTGCCTGCTTGCAGTGCCTGTCTATTCATCCATCCAAAAGCAACTTGACCAAGCATGGAATATTCATCAATGACAATGCAATTAATTTCTGCAAGATTTTCTTGCAATCTGCATAAGCTCTGTCCCTTGAGATTAGCATTACCTCGAGAGCCAACTGGCAGTCTTAACAATGAATGAATTGTCACACCTTGAATATTATAAGCAGTTTTGCCTGTTGTTGCTCTGATTGCACATTTTTCTCTTAAAAGGTTGCGAATTGCATTAATAAGGTAGCTTTTCCCTGTACCAGCTAAACCGATTATTATGAGGCACAAAGGGTCTTCCTGACCATACTCTTCAGCAAAATAGGAATTGACAATGCCATAAGCAAGTTGCTGTATTTCATTCAAACTGTTAACATCAACTACTTCATACTGTTCAGTTTCAACAACCTGTTCTTTCATCTTGTTTATCCAACTGGGCATTTCTCCAATTTGCTGATCTGCATAGTTAGCTCGATTTTCATGCCAATTACATTGTGTTTCTCCACTGTGTTGCACATTTTGAAAGGGAGTGCGAAGATCAGATAAAATCATCCATTCATGACGAGTTGTACCATCCAGTGCATTAACTGGAGGTTCATTATCTGGTTCATCATGATTTTGAATTATACTTTGCAACCTGTCAAACCAGTCTGGTACATGAGTCTGAGCATAGGAGGTTTGCAGAAAGTCTTTCCAGGTATTTACTAGCAAGTCATCAGTTGGTTCTTGATCACCCCAAGCATTATTCTGAGTTGTTCTCCATGGCTTGTATCTTAGAAGTTGATACTTGCAATACAATGCAAAGTTTTGTCCCTTTGCATTGGATGAGTAATTGGGAAATATCTTGGGAACTACGTTTTCTGGTTGATTTACTAGCTTCTTTTTAGTAACTTTGTATTTTGTTGCAAACTGAACAAAATTCATGTCTAAGACCTTGGCTGAATTTTCATACTGATCACGGTTTGCATAAACATCAAGTAGTGAGTTATCAGTACAAGTGTCACCATCTTCATCAGACAAGTTTGTCCGCACTTTGCGTGATCCAGAAAAAGTAGAGCTGTGAAGTTTCAAAGACAGCAAGTGATGCATTGTCTCTTGTGCAGCATAATCTCTTTCACCAAGTGGTTTCATCACAACCTTCTTGATAGCCTTATGTGGGTCACTGCTATTATCTACAGTATGTATAACTGAATTAAATGCCTGGCTTAGAAGTGGCGACCTTGGTTCACTCTTAGCTGCATATTTTGTGAGATATTCGACACAAGCATAGTGATCTATTATGACTTGAATATCACAGTTTGCCCTCCAACCCTGCAGTTGAAGTTGTTGGTTGTTGTTCAATCTAGGATCATTTCTTGCAGTAACAATCTTGGCCTTGTACTGCACATTGTAATCTTTAGAATGCAGTTCTTCAAATTCTAATTTTGTCTTTTGACAGTTTTCAAAAGGAAAATGAAACCTGCACTTTACTTCTTCTTTACTGTTTCTCTTTCTCAAACAATAGCTAGTACTACATCGAGTGTGCCTTTGAACAGTGTTTAGGAGGTCAATGTAATCAGAGTCAATTTCACAATCATTAATATCCTTGTGGGATTTTTGACATGGGTGGACTGGAGGTCTACTCCATATGTCTTCATTTGGTGGTATTGGATTTACAGTTGACAACAACCAATCAACATACTGGCATACAGTATCAGCAGCCTTGTTGCCTGCTTCAATATCCTGATCCAGTTGTGTCATGTCTAAACATTCATTTCCGTCCTTCAATTTCTGAGCTAAGAAGCCTTTCAAAGCTATTTCAGTTAGCTTACACAGTCCTGGATCATTGTTAAGTTTAGCAGTTCCATGACAATGAATGCTTCCTCTTGCTTGATATTCAAATCTGTACCAGTGCCACTTTGCATCGAGACTGTCATAGAGCCAGTGTTTCACAAAACTTTCTAACCGCTGAGTAAAAAACCAGTCAACTATATGAGGGTTATTTATGACATTTAGTCGCCTTTCCTCACTTGTATTTCGATCAGAATTATCACCAAAAAGAGCATGAAGCTCTGGCCAATGCATATCAGCTGATGAAAAAGTAAAGAATAATGTTGGAACTCCTACATTTGATATAATTGCTTTGAGGTCTTCTCTTACTTTATGCCAATAAGCATTTGTACCAGCAATGTTTGCAACATATCTTGAAATTTTTGCCATGAAGGTAGTTGAATTGTTATTAACTGCCATTTCTCGCAGTTCATCAATGGTTAGGTGAGCTTCACCTGGATTTTGCCTTAAAAATATACCACTTTGTTGCAATATTCGCTTTCTCTTAATCATATTCAACGCCCAGTAAGAAAATCTAGGATGGCTAGCAAATCGATAAACCCATTTGCCATCTACACATTCAGCAAATTTCAAGAGATGTTTTACTTGTTCATTAAGGGGAACATCTCTCAATAGTGACTGGTTTGTTGGATCACCTTTACCATCTGGAAATAATGTTGGAAAAGCCATTGTAGCTAAGAAGGGTGTCTGATATTCATTTATTGGAGTATCTTCAATAGTGGGCCACTCCATGGGTTCGTCAGTTAAAAGCTGGTTTCTAATAGCTTCAATTTCCTGCTGTTGTTGTTGGCCAACAGGTAAGAAACTGCTCATTTCAACTGAATTATTATAAACATGATCTTCAAACGAAGTACCATTTGATGGACCTAAATCAAAGTCAGGGGTTTCATCTGAAACAATCTCATGTTCACTCTCAACTGAGAAAAGTTCCACAGGAACACCATTTTCAGGTAACAGATTTAACGAATCAACATTCAGAACCAAGTCTGCATAATGAGGATTATTAGCCATAAGCCACAACAGAGCATCATGCACTTTTTGCTTTCTAACAGTGACATCTCTGAAAGTATTGTCTCTTAATCCTTTCATCTTTACAATAATTACTGGTAAATCTTTTGGGTATCTTGGCAGTGAAGATGCAAGTTCTTTTACATCTTGTGGCAAATTAATGCAATGACCAGAGTAACCTCTTTGACCACCTGGTTTGATGTAAACTCTCATAATTGGGAGTGCACGTGCAATCAACATTTGCTCTACTTGTGTTAAATCTTGTAACTGTTCTGGTACTGATGAAGGAATCATAGAATTTTCAACTGAAAACTTCTTTGGCAACTTCTTATCTCTGGAACATCGTACACAAATATAATTATCTGGTGATTTCGGTTTTGTTTTTATTGGCCATGCTTCTTTACATATTGTGCACTGATAAGTACAAAACTTTACAGATTTGTGGAATTTATTAATATTTGATTTTGCCCAATTTTGCTCATTGATCTTGCCATTTTTAACAACATCAAACTGTTGCAAATATTCTGTTTGGCTTAAATTTGATAAGCTGACAATTTCTGCTGCAGGTTTCCTTTTCTTATAGTCTCTGTTTTTCTGAAGTCTAGCCTGCTTCTCAGTTTCCGTTTCCTCTAAATACTTTCGTTTCCTGTAAAGTCTATCTTTCTCAAGGCTAGATTGCTTCTGACTTTCAGTTCTAAGTGATCTTTTCTTATTGGTGTACAACTTCATTTGTTCTAGTCGCTCTTGCCGTTTAATCTCATTTGTACATGGAACTTGATCTACAACATGCGAGTCTGACTGATGATTTCTTGGAAGAAATCCTTCCTGTTTACTTTCATTCAAAGATAAACTTACACTGCAATGTGCCACACCACTAACACTTTCATTATTTTCATTGCAATGAGGAGTTGCTTGTTTAAATTGCAGTGGTACAATTTCAAATAATTTGGTATTTAATTTGTCTGACAAAGAAATCAAATATTCCTCCAAGTCATTAATATGATCACATTTCAAGGCAACAGCAGTGCCATCAGGATCAGGCATGCCTACAGAATTTCTTGCATGTGAATCAAACACGTAATAAGCAGAATCTACGCCCTGTATTATGGCCATGACATAACCTTGTAACACAAAAAGTGCATAATTACTACTGATGAAAGTATTCAACAAAGCCGAACGAAGTGACAAGTACGGAGCCTCGATTTCATGTTCGACACCTATCGCACCTTGTAAGAAATTTCCATAGATAATATTTGTTTTGCTTTGTGCCACGCTGGGCGCCACTGCACTGAGTGGTTTACTATTGTTCACTGAAATCAGTGAATTTTTCTGACATCCCCCTGAGGCCGAGGGAATACAACAAGGCTCTGTGTCAGTGCAAGTAACCTGATCACATGGCGTCAACAATGATTCAGCAAGGTCATCAGGACAGCGTTCCTCTTCAGAATTTAGCGACGAGCAAGCAACAGTTGGCAGATCTTTTACTGACAGCGCCACTACATCGGGGATTTGTCCATTCATAAGTGCAGTTCGGTACATTTCATCTCCTTTCAATAAAACATTATCAACTGTCTGAGAAGTCCACAGTCGTTCATGCATAGGAAACACTCAGTCATATAACAACGCAGATAAGCTCATAAAAGCGCATTGCCTTCCTCTTGAATTGTCACTAAAACGTTCGTGACCCTGATGAATACTTCCACAAGCGAATAGACTTATATCTGGCATGATAACAGCAGCGGAAAATATATACAACTTACCGTAAAATACACCAATCACAACTCCTTCAGTCCTTGTCTCGTGGCAAATACGAATGACTCGTGGCAATGCCCAAATATGAATGTACTCGTGGCAGCTGTTAAAATGAAACGTTCGTGACCGTGATCAATACTTCCATAACGGCATAAGCGAATACACTTATATCTGCTATGACAACAGAAGCGGAAAATACATACAACTTACCGTAAAATACACCAATCCACACTCCTTGTCTCGTGGCAAATACGAATGACTCGTTGCAATGCGCAAATATGAATGAAGTCGTGGCAGCTGTTAAAAATAAAATGAAACGTTCGTGACCGTGATGAATACTTTGAATACTTCCATAAACGAATACACTTATATCTGGTATTACAATAGAAGCGGAAAATATATACAGCTTACCGTGAAATACACCAATCCACACTCCTTTTAAAAACTCGTGGCAATGCGCAATGAATGTACTCGTGGCAGCTAGCTGAATGACCTCGTGGCAACAAATAACCAGATGACATGCGCGAACACGATCCGGGAACACTCACGCTGACCAGGCCATACTGCAGATGCATGATACCGATATCCTAACTTCTCGACTGATGTTACGATTATGAGTTGCTGCCTACATGTGGTCATAAAGTAGTTCAACAGAAGGATTACATTTGTAATCACTATTAAGATTTCGATTGTCGATTTTTTCGAAATGATATTGTATTTCAATTGTAGAATAATTGTATCACGGGCACCCAGTAAATACCCCTTGCATCCGGTAAGCAGGCAGACCGGGCAACAAATGATACGTCAAGTTTCTGTGTATTTTATTTCTTTGATTTATATTAAACTAAGGACCATTAAGGTGCAACGGAACATCAATTTTTGAAAACATTTGTTTATATAACTGTGAACACTGTCTGTCTACAGATGCAGTTACAATAAATCTTGCCGCATCCATCTATAATATATCGACGCTGAATCACGACTCCTCCATTCTCTGTGTCTGGGTCAGCTTACCTCCTGCATCTAAACGCAAACAATAATCCACAGTCAAACACGCGTGGTTAGGGCAACACTAGGACCATTGGAATACATACAGACACAATTTTAGTCAAGATGCAAAATAATTCAGTACATACACCGAATTCGAATATGGCCGCCATCCCAGAGAGCCCAGCCAATGTGACATGAAATCGAGGTTAGGCAGTGGATTAGTCAGTCGAGGATTGGAGTGTTTTCCTGCGAAATTTTGGTGTTTCGATTTGCGTTTGCACAGACATTGCAATCTCAACAATCACAAAATGAAAAGGAAGTGACTTTAGGCATCATCGAACTTGCTGGTGTGACAGAGCACTGACTGATCTCGACTTCATGCATTATCATCCCTGCAAATGGTTTCTGCCAATCAGAAGCCAGATCTGGCCAGGTTACTGTCTTGATTTCCAGCGAAATCAAGTCACTGTCCTGATTTGGCCTGCAGCAATGATGACGGAGTTTGCTTCTCACTCAAAAATTGCAGCGAATATCGATAGTGTACAACGTATTTTACTCAGGTGGTGAGCCTCTAAACAGACATTTTCTGTCAAACTGAAGAATTCCCGCCAAAACCTGTCGACGGCCGTCATTCTGTTCCC
>JANVCH010071887.1:0-16697 GCA_025505405.1 Epizoanthus rinbou | reverse complement strand
ACACACTCTGGTGTATCCTAGTTACCACACACTCTGGTGTATCCTAGTTACCACACACTCTGGTGTATCCTAGTTACCACACACTCTGGTGTATCCTAGTTACTACACACTTTGTGTATCCTAGTTACATGTACCACACACCTTGGTGTATCTTTGCTACCACACAGCCTGGTGTATCCTAGTTACCACATGCCCTGGTGTATCCTAGTTACCACATGCACTGGTGTACCCTAGTTGCATGCTCTTTGGTGTAGCACCCGAATATCAAAATAACCTAATAACTTTTCAAAACCACTTCCAGCTATTCAGCTTGCAATACATGTATATATATACAAAAAAATCAAATTTTTGCTGTACATTCTGGACATTTTGCTGGTCATTTTGTTTTGCATCAGTGAGGAAGTCATTTAACCAATCAAAACTAACATACTAGTTGAAAGATTGACAAAACGATATAAATCAACTGAAAGTTTGAAAACAGCAGTAACCTCACACAACCTTGTTACCAGTCCACATATTTTCCTGAGATGCATTGCAGTCATAAAAAAGTAAAGTGGTAAAGTGGTCATGTGAAAGTCATCTGACTCTGATGAAAACGAAAATTTTCAATGAATCACATCAAGGAGCAACTGCAAATTGAACCTCCAAACACGATTAGCAGTAACATAATATATCGGCTTGAGCTGTGATGTTTCAGTGCACGCACAATCCTCTCAGTCATCACAGCTGTGCACATGAGGAAGGTATTGTTGAGTTTAGCCAATGAGAAGTCTACCCCCAAATTTGGGCAATTGTATGAATTACAAGATTCGTATAAATATAAGAGTGTGTTCCAAAGAACATACGAACTAAGGCCATCTATCTATCTACATGTATCTAACTGACTCAGCTGAATCCAGATTTCTATTCAGAATTTTCGGAAATCCAATCTGGATTACAATCCAAACAATCCACTCCTGGAGCAGGTGTAAGACTAAATGTGAATGCTGTTTAGGAGTTTACAGTTTATGCATCCTCCCTTTGAATGCACTTTCTGCTATGAACAGCAAACACTAAGATTTCTTGAATTTCACCTACCAGCTGAGCTAGGTAAAACCCACAAATAACCAGAGATATTTTATTCAGTTTCTTTCATCATATCAAACTTCGACAGTTAGTTATCAGCACATTGACCAATGTACTTCACACATGATATATTTAGCTGAAGTTTAACCCCATTGGTGTCAAAGGAATGTTTTAATCACAATTCAAAATGGCTGTAAAACAAACATGAACTTGACTTAATATTTACTGTAACAGTTACAACTTGTTTAATTCGATTTACTCTTGCATTCTCCAGCACATGCAGTCTTGGTAAAACACACAAGCAAATCTGCCTGCATTTACAAAAAACTGTTACAGACTGTAAATTGAGTGTCTGTGACCCATACAGCATGTGTATTGTGATCCCATGACATGATCCTGCTGGTACTGTGCCATATTTCATCACAATATTTGAAACAGGAAAGTTGAGCCACATATTCTGTTAACTTTGCAGTAGTATTATGACAGACGGTTAACTAGTCTGTTCTTAGAATTCTCTGTTCTGTAGTGTAAACCATACAATTTTAAATTTGAGCTAAATAATAAACAGTGTGACAAGGTTGAGGTCAGGGTGAGGATGCCAAATCTATAATAAATTTGATGGTATTGCATTTCAATCTGTAGTGTTTACAAAAATCCTCAGCTGATAAATCATTTAATATAGTCACCATGCAACCAAAACTGTCTCAGCTGCCTTGCAGGTATCAAATAAGGTTGGAAACCAGCTTGCCACTGAGTTGATTCAGTTCAGTAGTTGTGGCATTACCCAACCCAAAATCATTGGGGTAAGGACCGAACCCTGCTCAATCTTGGGGGTAAATTTATCCCAAGGTTAGTGCTTATCCTGCTAGCAGTGCCTTCTTTTACCCGCTCAAGGAACGCAAAAGATGACTCTGCCCAAGTCATGTCATTTTTCTGTTGAGCTTCTCCCAGAATCTTGGGAAAGACACAGTCGTGAAACTGGTTTTCAAACTGGTTTGGGGTATAACTGCTGGCATTTTTATGAACCCACTATGCTAAAATGGCAACAAAGAGTCTCAGTATGAGAGCCTCGAAATTGCAAGGTGTCATGTGGCAACAGTCTGCACATGCTCTGAAAGAGAAAAACAACACAACTTGGGCACAATCTAGGGCACTATCACATTTGCACACACTCAAATTCTCTCAAGTTTGTCAGTTCTAAAATAACACAGTTCTCAAAATTACAGGAATTATGTGTTCAAATGTTTTCTACAACCAGCAAAGTACTAAATGTATTCAAAATTTATTTTTGAAAATAGACGGCATTGTCCATGAAAATTGCATATTTTGAGCATCACATTTGCTGACGTTGCAGGGCTTGATTTGAGCTGATTTGTGAACAACAGAAGGAATGTAAACAACAACTTACTTACCTGTCAGTTCATCTCAAACACTTCTTCATGCCAAACTTTAAAGACATTTGATGATTTTGTTGGCGAGAAATTGAATTTCTGAACAAAATTTGGATGATTCGATTTGAGCACATTTCTAATCCAAGCGTAAGGACAGAACCTTTGTTTTGATATCTTTAACAATGGCCGTGTTTCAAGGATGCTGGTGTCTTTGAAATCCATGCTGAATGTGACTGAAATACTATGAACCAATCAAAAGCTTCATGTGTTGATTGTCAAACCCCTCCTCCTTTTCATCTCGTCGGTGAAAACCTGCACTATGTGCTGGATTGGCTACAGAAACACAAAACTAATTCACGATACATTTGAACACTGCACAGCTCCGTCATTCATTTTGTGATTCAACTGAGTACACACACACTCGTATTTAGATGAAATCGTTGAAGAACATTTTTGAACATGTTAAACGATTATGTTGAAGTAAGAGCTTGAACATAGCCATAATGGTTCAACAAAAAGATCGTGGTATATTCTAGAAAACCCTGCTACTTATTGACTGCTGCCACAGTCCATGGCCCACCGTTGTTATAAACAAATGCAATGAACCTCCGTGGTCTGCAAATTTATGATCTATATGAAACTTTTGCTACCGTGATACCTGGTCTGGACTTACAATAAACAACTAGGTTTATAATTATTCAATTCACGCAACTCAAAAACATAAGTGCTTGGTCCGCAGTCATTCTAAACAAATTCACTCGATGGCCTCAAAACAAATTCCATCATTAACTATGAAAATCCTTGGCCTGTTACTGAGGTCGCTGTTCTGCAGTCACTATAAACAAATTCATTATTCAATTGAATCTCTAACTCAAACAAAGTTCTTCTACTGCAGTCCGTGGCCACTTGTTTATAAACTATGAAACTCCTGCTACTGCAGTCCGTAGTTGTTAATATAAACAAATTAATTTATTTAGTCTGTGCAACTCAAAATCAGTTATTAACCCAAATGTCCCACCATCATCTCGCTCTCTAAAAGATGCATAACTATAACAATACACCCAACATCGTTTTCCAAAGGTAGTGAACTTCGAACACATATCGAGCAACTCCTGCGATATTTTTGTTGTTCTTTGCGCAATCCAACACAAATATTGTTAGCTAGCTGAAGCAATGTGCAAGAAAGCATGTAACCAAATGTCAATCAATGTCAATCACATCCAGGCCATTGTCTGCCTTTTGTTAAATAGTTTATGCAAATTATTACCCGCAAACTTTGCAGGTACCCATTGTTTACTTAAAGCCAGGTTTTGTCTGACGTGGTTTTCTCATGAACTCCAATCTTTTAGACTCAAATTATAAATTAGAATTCAAAATCTTCAGAATTCTGACAGACGAGTTCATCTCAAATATTTTGCATCTATAGGGGATAAAAGCGTATTTTGTAGACATGAATTATAGTTACAGTTGATTTTCTGAGGTTGAACAAAAATTTCGTTTACAAATGTCCTTGATGTTCTTTGCTGCCCCAGAAGTACGCTCTATACCTAAGGCAAAATAAGGCAAAATGGGCAGTAAAATTCACGCATTTCTTGTGCTTCAGAGCTCACTTGTTGCGTGCTGTTTCTGCCTATTTGTATTTTAAATTATATTATGCTCCGTTTTAGGTGTGTCAACACAAACTTTCCCACCCAACAGTAAATACTGTGATGCTGTTCATTTTGAACATCAAGGGAAATGATGCAGCCATTAATTGTATCGTTTGAAAATGTGTTTGAATCGAATTAAATGATTTTTACATTATTTTGTACATGATATGGTGACTTGATTTTGAAAAAACTCCTGACCAGTAAAAAATTAAGGATGATTTGGTCAAACATTTGACAATAAATATAAGTGATACTAATTTAAAACTAACTAGCAAATAATCTAGCTTGCAAACTAACTAGCAAATAATCTAGCTTGCAAACTAACTAGTTAGCAAGTATTAAATTTATAAGCCATAATAATTATAATTCTTGAAGGAACTTACACTCAGTAAAATTTATAATCTTGAGCAATTATCAAATGAATAGAACCAGACACTCCAGTGCCATTACATGCCACGTCTGCATTTGGCTTTGCCATACTGTCCATGTATTGGATTTTAAATACATTTTGTTGTTGTTGTATCACTAGGTTGATTAGGAATAATTTCAAAACTCTGAAGAGTTTTAGGTTTTTAGTAGTCAGTCAAAAGTCAGAGAAAATGAAAAAGTTTCTCAATTTGATTTTAGTTTCTAAAACGTTTCTCTAACCCTAACCCTAACCCAGACCTCATTATATAAGTAGCCATGGAGCAACAGTTAGTAAACAAGATCTGAAAATATTTTAAAATCAAATTTTGATCTTCAAGTTACTTAATATAGCATTTATGATTTTGCTTTCGCATAGTAAGTGAGTGAGACGTCAAGTAATAGCCGTCTCTGGCACAAATTAATTACAGTTTTACTCACTTTCCATGACTGTATGTGTTTATTTATAGTTTTACTTTTTGTAAAAACCAGTTTATAAATATAGTGTATTTTCAGTTCAAAAGTTTTGAACTATAGAGTTTATGTTGTTTATTTTTAAAATTTGTATTTATTTTTCCAATAAATGTCACAGAATTTTCCCTTATGTTTTGAGACTTGAGGTCTGCCCAAGATAAAATGATCCACAGAAGGGCTCAAAAACGTGTGGATTTTACGCAAAACTAGGTCACAAAAATGCATGGAATATATGCCTTTGAATGTACGCATGATAGCGATTTTATTTCCAAGGTATCAAACGGCAAAAACAGTTTTGATACTTTGTTGCCTTTGCTGGACATACTGATACAATCACACATTTAGATGTGACGGAAGTAAGCATCGGCATCGTGCACAAGGCCCAATATTTTGCATTCGTCTAGTGGGTAAAAGAAAGCTCTGCTAGCTGAGTAGTTAGTAATTTATCCCTGGATACATTTTATTCTGAGGTTAGCAAGATTTATCCCAGGGTAAGACTTATCTGGTCTTGTAAAACTGAGTCCAAGGCTATAGAAAGATCCGCAAAATAAAACATGTGTGATTCTTTAGGCAGTTTAGCTGTGGTAACCATTTACTGTAGAAACACATTTACAATACTCCCTTACCATTTGCCCTACTTGAGCCATTTGTGCTAATGCTGTCTGCTCCAGGAACTAGTGATGATGGAAGAACCTCTAAGCCCATCCTTACAGGCTCTGTCAAATTTTGCCCAGGATGAGACACTGGTACCAACTTAACAGTCTGTGGAATACCAACATTCAGTACGTCTGGTGCAAGTTCTGGAAACCTTTGTACTGCAAACACAATTATATCGAAGGCAGCTGATGGGTCCAGAGTTGCAATTTCAACCATTATACTGGTTGTTGTTGCACATCTCTTCTTTCTGTCTTTTAATGCAGCTGCTCCATGTAGTTGAGGTAGTTTATTTAACAAACGTTTAAACATCTCCTTGTAGAATGTTTGTTCTTTAGTCCACGAAACTTGACGCTTGGTTATCAGAAGTCGTTTTGTGGCGTCCCGCAGTTTCAAAGCTGCCAAATGGATCACAGACTCACCATTTATATTCACGTGTTGAACAAGGCTATCACCATTATCTTTAGTACCTGCACTTAGAATTTTCAAAATGTTATCAAAAATGTGTATCCAGCTTTCGCATTTGACATTTTCGTTGAGAAGGATGCTGTACAATTCGTTAACGGTCGCATGGAGCGGTGTATCTCCAGTCAACGAATTCGTCACTGCCACATCAAAGCCCATATTTACCAAACCCTCCAGCACTCTCCATTTTCCTAGAACACAGGCCAAGTGAACCAGTGGTCTTCTTAATTTCTCTAACGGGTCAGGAACTACGTCGTTCATACACCATCCTTCATTGAAACAATGTTTTACCTGTTGCTCAAAGTCAAAGCCCGCTTTGTCAAAGGCCAGTTCAGCTGATGTACTCGTAGTTTGTTCTTCATGATTATTTTTGGACAATTCAGATTGGTTCGAGTGTCCAGCCTTACAAAGCCCCAGAATAAGATAATGGTGTTTCACCCTGCATCGATAGGAGCATAGTGGCGTGTGGTCAGCCCGAGTCATTGTCAAAACATTCAATAGATCTACATTGCTTTACCTTGTGGATTGTCTGCAGTGGGCCGCCATTTTTGAATTTGAGAAACCCCGGACGCAAAGGATGCTGGATTGCATTCTGCCGGACTCTCTGATGTGGCATATATGAAGTTTAAACATGGATTGCAAAACAGGAAGAATGGAGCACGAAGTTTCTCAAGCAGACTTGAAAGTTGGTAACTTATGTATACATTATATCAGATCTTAATCATTAATTTGCCACTAGATTACCTTGAGAATAGTGGAAAACGAGTATAGTAATATTTTATCTAAAAATGATAGGCAACGTTATGTCCAAATATGTTGATTACGCATGTGTCGAATCAGCTGTTAATGTTATCCCACTCTCAGCCAGTTCAGGATCGATTTTATTAAGACTAAAAGGATTAAAAGATATGAATGAATGAATTATTATAGTACGTGTACTTTCTTTTATTAAATATATAACATTATACTACTCAGTCACGGTTAATTATCAAATATATAGATTGCTTGGAATCCACTGATTGAATCTACATGCATGTAAGGAGAGCAGCTACAAAATTGACAAATTGTAACTACACTATTCACTAGAAAACATTTGATTTTACATTTGCTCCGATTGCCGTTTATTCAGTTGTTGGATTCCGATTGTAAACTGAAAGTGTGCAGTAGATACAGATATCATTGGTGAATATTAGCTCATGTAGGTACGTAGATTTGAGTCTTCAAAATATTTTTATTAATAAAAAGACAGATTCTCACATTAGGTTTTTTTTATTCACATGTTTTTCTTTCACTTGTCTTGCCTCCAAGTGGAGTTAAGACAAGTGGTTTCCTCCCAATTGTTGCCTCCTAATATCTTGTTATAATTTAAAACCTTTCAAATATTGGGAACTCTGCCGTGAAGATGAGCACAGAAACAAAACAATATGATTGTGTCCTGTGATTGTTAGGTTCAGTTTTATGGTCAGGCGACAAATTGTTTTTCTTCTGTGTCATCTACACAGAATGCTTACCCTTACATGTATGTCAGTTATTAATGGTTATAGTGATCAAAACATACGTACATGCATCTGCATATATACATATATATATATATCCATGTATTATGTTAGCCCAGCCATAATTATATTTTGCTATAAATATATACATTTCCATGCAACACAAAAAGTTCTAGAAAGAATGTGAGAGATTCTTGCTGCAATTAAAATTAGTGCCTGCAGTCAGGCTGCCAGGCAAAAACTGATACGTCATATTCGTTATTTTACCAAGATACGTTTAGTTAAAGTAACTAATGCCAGAGTATTTAATTTGCTGTTTCCATAGAGATTTGAAGACAAATATATAGAGGAGCTAGGCAAGGGAGATGTATCAGCAAACACACAATTTAACTATGCATGGTGCCTAATAAGATGTGCAAGTAAAGTTCAGATACGCAAGGGAGTTAGTTTATTGCAAGGTAAGCTTTAAAATCGCACATTTCTGTTGATTGTCTAAGTTATGTTTTATATATCAGAATATTATAGCTAGTGTCATGTATTCAGTTCAAGAGTTGATGATGGTACAGTATGTACAGTACATGCACTACTGACCTCTAGATCTGTTCCTGAGTAGCCCATTTTCAGGCAAAATTTGTGATTTTTAGCACTGTTTGATCCCCTATCTCAGACTAAAATTATAGCTTTAAAATTATACCCAATGTGTATACTTATGAAGTGACATATATTAATAATGCACTTATAATATACTGTATGTAGTTTATGGGTAACATAACCCCCAGTAAATCTTCAACACACTGGCACTCTGCATAATCATAATTATAGCAATAATAATAAAATAATAATGACATAGAGTGGCTCTGCATCCACTAGGGGGACCAATGGCTGAACATCCCTGTCCATGGATGATGTGGTGAAGGAAGGTCATACAAATACAATTCTTGCCCATTAGGCTAGGAATCAAACCTGGAACCTTCTGGCTATCAGTCCGGTTCTTACTGACTGAGCTAACTACATTAATATACTCTGGTAGCTAGTTTTAAAAAAACTAGGTTTTCTACGTCGGCGAGTAAGCCAAATGATGGGATTGATCAACTAGCTCCGACGAAGGGCTAGCTCTCGAAACGTCAGCTGATATCTTTCACCCTCACGGCGAAAAACATAACATATCAACTTTTAGTTGATCAATCCCATCATTAGTTTTTTTACTGTTAGATGGTTTGGCAATTTTTAAACTCGGTTTTAAGGCAAACTGCTATTTGCCAACTGAATTTTGCAATCACGTCCGTGATGCTAACTAAGAATGTATAAGTGATAACATAAACTAGCAATAACCACGTGGTTATGGAAATGCTGCCGATTTCTGTTAGAAGTGGAAGGAGGACTCTGTCGATGTTTTCGAAGTGAGAGAGTCTCCCGCTTTCGCAAATTCAACTTCTCCGACTCCGTCCAATTCAACTGAAATGGGCAGTTAGTCGGCTGAAAGTGTTGGTTCATCGGGAATGCGTTTAGCTGCAAGAGCTTTCCCATACATAAGATCACCGTAAACAATAACTTGATCGATCGTTTGCGAATTCCACGCAGATAAAGGAACTACAGCGTGGTGGAAAATCAAACTTGCGAGGCTCATAAACATGCATTGTCAACCACGAGATTTCACACTAAAGCTTTCAACTCCCTGATGAATACTTGCAAATGCAATGCAACTTGCCATGAATTTTACGTGAATTACCTTGAATACAGCCAAAGGTACCACCGAAGCAAAATTCCCTGAGGCCCCTGCACGAACGAACTTGCGAAAGACTAAAAAAAATCCACGCAAACCGAAACAAACTCCTTCTTACTCAAAGTCAAAAGGAAAAAAGACAGGAAAGTGAACGCACGTGATTATAGTCGATTTACCCCGTGCGTGCGCAACTCGTAATCAGTCCCGACCGAGCGAGTCCATGGAAAAACGACACAAATACAGAAACGAAGGACTAATATATCAAAGAAATAGCGTCACAGCCATTATTTATGATCGAGCGACTGTCTTAGCAAAGATAGAAGGACACATTTCTTGAAACAAACAGCTACACAGAAGAACAAATTTCTCAAAATAACAGCTAAGATTTCTCTGCCTCACTCCGTTCGGCAGCAACAATAACAGGAAACAAGACGCGAATCATTTAGAACATTTGCAATAGTGGTGAAGCCAGAAACTCTTTGCAGCAGAGAGTTAGGACACTGTGCTCTATCAGATGCCTGTGTAAAATCTATGTAATTTAAACCCCACTTAGTCCTATTACCATTACAAGTTGTACAAAATAGCAATTATATAATTACATGTATTTACTAATATGCATCGACATTTTTAAAAACATGGATATGCAAGAAGCTTGTTAGAACTGTGTTATTTTTTTATCGGTCTCTGCAAATGTAATATTCAAAAACAACATACTGGTTCTTGTATAACTCAGTGACTCTGTCCTTTTCGGTTATTTGCTTTCTTAAATCACGGATTTCCTCTTTGTATTTGTCATTTTCGTCCTTTATTCTGTAAACGTGAAAGAATGTTCGTCGTATTCAGTATCAAACGGACAATGCAATACAGAGAGAAATAAAGAGAGAGAAAATAATTAGACCAAGAGATAAACAATGGAAGAAGGAAGATGCTGATGATGATATAAAAATAATGAACAAGAACGAGAAGAAAAGCAAGAAGAAGAAGAAGAAGAAGAAGAGAAGAAAAAGAAGAAGAAGGAGATGGAGATGGAGAAGGAGAAAGAGAAGGAGAAGGAGAAGGAGAAGGAGAAGGAGAAGGAGAAGGAGAAGGAGAAGGAGAAGGAGAAGGAGAAGGAGAAGGAGAAGGATTTGTATAGTGCCATACCTTAACTTTGAATATTCATCACTAAAGTCTCTGGACATTCGTTTATTAACAGTCTTAACTGCAAGCCTTTTAGCGATGACTGGAATTTCATTCCACATCCCTTTCCAAACCTGCACACAAACAGCAAGCAAAATAACCAATTTACTTGTACTGTGTTTGCTGAGTACTCTGAGAAGACTTTACATTTGAAAATATACATCACTTTATTGTTTCCTTAGCTTCAGATTGCTCATGATCGCAAAAAACACTTACACGATAATCAGCACTTTGTCCCTATCAAAATGTTTTAAATGTTCCTGGTTTTAACATCACATAATATAAAACAAACTGTGTTAGAAGCAGGTGTGGATTCATACCGTCATACAACTATGCATGTGCAACCAGTCAGAATTTCTGAAATTCAAGGCCCCAGTTGTTCAAAAAAGTGGATATATATATATATAGCATCCACCAGCACTGAGATAAATCCTTATCCAGTGGATAAGTGTTAACTATTTAGCCTATTTTATCTGTTGGATCAGGATTTATAATTCACTACACATTTTAACCACTCTTTGAACAACTGGGGCAGAACTTTATAGTACCTAAATGTTCCCCAGTAAGGATATATCTGAGAAAGCCATACATGTCTACAATTAAGATGTTGATCGTTCATTCTGTCATTTTCATAATTTGATTAGTTTATACTGACATTAATTTTGTAGTCAGTAAAAGCCACAGTCTTCCGTATGTACATATACTTGGCACATGAAAAAAAGTCTGCTTTGAACCATATGTTTGTAACATGAAGACCACTTTCTCTTTCCACGTAATATGTAACATTTTATTATATTATAATATTTCCCAGTCTGTCAGATTCAAATTTGTTTCGGTACTTTCCTTTAAAACCTGTTTAATGTATATGCATTTATACATTTTGTACATGAGGATTAACACTAATGTGTGTAGACCTTGATTCCTAAAAAATGTCGCTCTAAAGACACTCTTTGAGGTATTCATAACCCCTTGCAAATTCTCTCAAAAGGCTGGAAAAGGTATCTCAGACAAGCCATTACATTTACAACATTTTTGGGGGGTTCATGCCCCCAGACAACCACAGAGGCTTACACCTTTGGCACTCTGGTGCAACTATGGTGAACATATGCATTTTTATTTTCAACCCTGGCTCTGCCCTTGATAAGATGGCATGTACTCACTTGAATCTCTTACAAATATGGCCAATAAAAATCATTTTGAAATCAGTGAACTAAAATTAAGTAACTATAAATTAAGCATTGTAACCAGCAGCCATTCGTCGTATAATTATATCATTGTAAAACACATCAAGACGTTCCGTGGGATGCACTATATAAGCAGTATCACTACCATTTATTTATTAATTTTATTATTTAAACAAATAAGCAATGCTGTCAGCCCATTGTTGTACCATGGTGATGCAAGCAAATGGTTACTGGTTGGTCTTGGTCCCTTTGGATCACTAATGATCTTGATACACATTACATGTAAACCCCAGTTTTACCAAATTAATCTCCACATTAATTTACCATATATATAAATTTATAAAATCGTTCTCAGTACAAGGTCTTACAACATACCTCTCCAGTGACAGTTGTACTAATGTGTTCTCTCAAATCAATTTCATCAGGTTGTATCCAGGAATGCCTGTTTCTTAAATTTAGTCCTGTCATAATAGAATACACTCCTCAGTACAAACTAATAAAGTACTGTATACAAGCATTGAAATGATAGAACAAACAGTCAAATCCAACAGACTCTAAACAGTGTGTGTACTTCATTACTCAAATAGTCAGTGGGCAGGGACGTTAAGCCGTTGCTCTAGTCTCTCGACATTCTAACGGGAGACTTTAAAGCACCCACGCACTTGTCGATAAGAGTAGGTTAATGCCGGTGTTGTGGTATGTCACCTCCTTTCTATAAAGCTACTGTATATGGGAGCCCATTAATGGAGACATATCTCTGTGGGTACTCCCTGCCATACACGGCGAAACTTGTAAAATAAAATTAAAAAATTAAAATATGTTTATGTTAATTCTCATACATGTTTGAGCTCATAAGTTTACTATGGCTGCGTTCGTGTGTTTGTGCTCATATTTTTTTCTGATATGCTCGTGCTCATATGTTTATGATGTCATCACACAGAGGAGGGAATGATTCACCACAACCATCTGGGCCCACCAGAGGAAAGACTGGCACTGCATGTTCTTAACTCCCAGCCCATTGTACCGGAACATGTAGAGACAAGACCACTGTACAACTCACTGCAGCCTGGTGTTGAGCAGGTCAGTTGTCATAGCAACTGAAAGAAGCTAGCCAAAGGGGAAACAAAATATTCTCATCATAGTTTTGTACATAGAATGATCACATCCATGTAGATTTGTGAAGCATTGACTTATTGACTTATTTAGTTAGGGTACTACATGTAGTATCATATTATCAATTGTGTTCTCATCTGTCTGCCCAGTACATTGGCCAGTACTCTGTGAGCATGGGTGGTTTTGTTGATAAGATCTCTCTTGGCCAATTAGAAGGTCCCAGGTTCCATCCCCAAGCTCTCCAACGGTTTGTTGTTGTGACTTTTGATTGCCAGACTGCCCATGTACAGGCATTTGAAGCCATGGTCTGGTCTTTCAATGTTCTATCGGGGGACTTAGAAAACCCATATACCTTTTATGTACATGTCATGGAACAGTAATCTTCGATGTGGTGGTGATGGCTGCATCGAAGATTAAAGTATGCATATGTGTTACACACAATAAGATAAACTTATCTTACTCGTTTCCACAGGGCAAGCTGCAGCTCTGGGTTGATATTTTCCCCAAACACCTTGGCAGTCCAGCTCAGCCGTTTGACATTACTCCCCGTAAAGCCTCCAAGTAAGTAAAACCCATCCAAAGCATATGGTGACGAATTTACATATTATGAAGAGTTTGTTGTAGTATGCTGTGCTGTTATGGTACATGCAGTTCAGTCTTTTGTGGTGCTGTGTGTCTCAGTTTGGTGGGGTGTGGTGTGGTGCGGTGCGGTGCGGTGCGGTGCGGTGTGGTGTGGTGTGGTGTGGTGTGGTGTGGTGTGGTGTGGTGTGGTGTGGTGGGCTTTATACCATAAGCTTACGGTATATATGAATGTTGTTCTCGTCTGCAGCAATCAGCAAGCCAAGTACCTACCATGTGGTCAATGAAGAGCCTGAGAAACTTTGGAATCCTGGAAGCGTTTCGGTTTATAATGGCCGATCTGAAACATGTATGTCAAGTTAATGTAACTCCTCAATGAGTATAAACGAAATATTTCAGATCTGTACTTAGATTATATTAGGCGGTATACAAATTGAACGAACACAATTGGATTTTATAGCTTGACAGATGAGAACTTCTAGTAGATGTAATGGCACAATACAAGGCAATGCAATATTATGCAACGGTACAAAATGACAGACTTTCCTCAGTTTGACGCAAGTTTACCGATTCGCACATAATAAAAACGTTACAAGAGATGCATCAGATCGACAAGAATATATAAATATCAGCTCTAATATATAATATATAAAATATATTATATGTCTAACTTATATCATACAAATTGGAAAGAAATGCATTGCATAGAAATCCTTTTACAACTTCTTATCAACGTGTAAGGATTTAGATACTGTATATTATATTATTTAAGGAAAACCCGAAGCACACTTGTTTGCAAAGTCTGCTCGATGTTTGCTATATTTGTTTAATGAGTGCAGGTCACTTAATGTAAGAACTTATGTAAAATAATGACAATAAATTATTTTGCTGGAACAAGACAATTGTGTTGACTTTTTGCATTTCTACCCAATAAAATGAACAATAGATGTCAATACATGGGAAAATTGTATGAAATCGATATTCTGGTCCCTTGACTCCAGAAAGAGTTGCACGTACTCAGTCTCAAGTACATGCAAGATGGGAGATCTGATAAGGAGTACGACATACGAAATCAAATATATATAGCTTTTAAATTGATTCTAGTTAGTGAGGTGATTTACCTTTATTATGTTACAATGTCGATTGACATTTTAAGCAAGAGAATACGCCTTTTAAAGGAACATTAAACTAAATGACAACAGTCCGTAATGTCATTAATGACTAGACAGGTAGACTGTAGGACAGGCAGACAGACACATAGACAAATTAAAGAGACTGGAAGGCAAGCAGACAGTCAGGCAGACAGACAAGTACACAAACAGACAGACAGGCAGGCAGTTAAACACACACGCAAAAAGACACACACAGAGAAAGATAGATAGACAGACAGACAGAGACAGGCATACAAACAGACAGACAGACACATACACTTACAGAAAGACACACACACACACAGAAAGATAGACAGACTGACAGAGACAGACACACAAACAGAGAGAAAGACCGACAGGCACACAAACAGACAGACACACACACACACACACAGAAAGATAGACAGACAGACAGAGACAGACACACAAACAGAGAGAAAGACCGACAGGCACACAAAGAGACAGACACACACACACACACAGAGAAAGACACACACACACAGAGAAAGATAGACAGACACATACCGACACAGACAAAAGGACGGATGGACAGGTGGATGGACGGATGGAGGGATATTTTGCAAAACAGGAAAAAAAATAACTTTCAATATGCCAGATAAACTGGATGAAGTTTCGATTTCCTGCTTTCTGAAGAAAATGTTCGGTAAACGATTTTTTGCTGCTGATAACATCTATTGATCTTCTTTATAATTCATTCAAACTAGGTACTAAGTTTCTTAATTAATATTAGTGATATCATTTCACCATAATATTGTATTTTAAATTCTTCCAACTTTTATATCAAGCACATTGACATTTAATACTATTCAAAGTGACAAGAATTATATGTTTCCACAATAAGTAATGAAAAAGATGGTATGGACAACGTTTCCATTTTCGCATCTATGCTAAGATTTGGATACAACAGTTCCTACGCGGGGTGTGACTTGTTCTCCAATAGCGTCCAAACGTTTATCGGCATTATTTCTCTTTCTATTAAATCTGTGAAAGTCAAATTTGACAGGGCCTTTGTTCCCTTCACGTCAAATCTCTCTGCTCATTATAAACAGATAGTTATGGACATTTTATAGATCAATTCTCTATTCCAATAAGCAAGGCGTTTTTGTGACTGTCCATTCAGCATATTTGTAGCTCCTAGTCGATACAGCAGCTAACCTATAGCTAATAGAAATAGCTATAGCATAGAAAGCAAATAAGAATATTAACGTTTCTGGAAATCAGGTCTTGAAGTCTAAAGTTGCAAAACCAGAAGTACAGAAAATGAAGCAATATTGTGTTGTGCGTTTTTAACACATTAGTTATTGTTCTAAATTTATCACGACTAGAACTCAACGTTATTCACTGCGGAAGTAGAATGAACGAGTCCTTGAATTCAGTTGAAACGTACATATATATTGTACATTAATGACGCTTTAATTGCGTAATACATTTTGAGTTAAGTGAGCCTGTATAAGTGCTTTCTGTGAATATATTTTTGTCGTAAACATTGGGAAATGAGATATTTGAAGTTTTAAATTAATTGTTGTCTGTAAATTATTGCAACGTTTTTCTAACTATTCAAAGTGTGACGAGGAATTTCCATTGACTTTTACAGGGTATTCTTAAATTATTTTATTATTCATTTTAAAATCTTTTAAGATTTCTTACCCGGATTTTTTCAATAAACAAAAGGCATAGTTCAGCCTCAAAAATTATAGATAAATGACTAAATAGAGTTCATTTTTATTGATGGACAATTTCTAATGATCCGCTCGATGTTATAATAGTGTACCAGAACTAAAGCCGATTAATCTTTCTTCGATATCGATCATCAACATCCATTTGAATAAGCGGTATAAAAATCCAAAAGGCATATTTGCAACCGCAATAACTGTTAGTGTTTACATCCGATCAGAACTACACGGTGTCTGCATTACCACAAATTCATAATCAACACCAGATTTTACACATTAATTTCTTGGATTCAATATGATTGTAATATCACTTATTCAAAAACAAAAAATAACCATCCCAAAATTTAATGGGTTCTCAAACGCAAACTCGTGTAACTAGTACTAGTCTGTCCAGTCTACTCTTAATAATAATAATAATAATAATAATAATAATAATAATAATAATAACAATAACAATAATAATAATAATAACAAT
>JANVCH010071876.1:0-10048 GCA_025505405.1 Epizoanthus rinbou | reverse complement strand
CAATTATCAGAAATTTCCAGGGGGTGGGGGTGGGGGTAGGCAATGGGATAGTGGGAATTCCTGGGGGGTGGGGCCCGGATGTGGATATGCAAAGCTCAGCCACTGTAGTGCATAGCAATTGGTACGACAAGCACAAGGTGGTTATCCGGAACATAGTGCGTAAATAGGAAATTATGACGAAGGGCAGTTAAATCCCCCTAGTTTATGGTCCGATGTTTGTCCTCTACGTTTCGTTTTTTAGACGGCACGTTTGTACAGCTATGTCCACAAAAGTTGACTTTTGCCGCAAAATGTCTTTCGTTCTTGCTCGTGCATATCCATAGGCTGGCTTTGTAAACAGTCACATGATCAAAACTGTTGGCTTTCTTGGCCGAAAAAAGGACAGACCTGGGACCAAAATATTCGCAGCACTTTTAATAGCCTCCCCTTGGCCTTGACAGGTTTACAACATTACCAATAGTGCATTGCGGATCCGTCGATCGGCAATGCCGGGTGGCGCGATGCTGTGATTGTAAGAAGAAAGTTGTTGGAAATGCAAGTGTTTTGGGTGAACTTTACCGGTTAATGTGTCTTGTCACGTCAAACAAAAAGAGCGCATAAATTTGTCAGCTATGACTATGTTATATATCGGTTAAGCACTTTCTTACTCATGGATGATGGGTTTTTGACAGAAACAAAAGGATATACATTGAACCAAAACAATTGTTTGTACCTAGCCTGCCTCATTATGACATCATCAACCCTACAAATCTTTATTCTGTCCAGCAAAAAACATCTTCACTGATAAAATTACAACCCCTTACAATAGTAGCAATGTATATAACGACCACTGATTTCCTTAGCAACGAGTGTTTCCTTTTATTTTAGTGCACAGCTGTTAAGGTAGCACTTTCCGATTGAACGACACAGGCACAGCATAATACAATAGATTTTATTACACAATAAATAAAAATGAACCCTGACACCTCTTCTGCGGTTTTTCTCTTCGTTTTTTGGTATTGCATTTATACTGCGTACACGGGGGTATCTTCAAATGCGCATTACAGAATCACAGAGATCGAACCGAAAGCATTGAAGGCGCTGCAGGCTGCCGCTATACCGTCCACGCATGATCTCAATATACAATAACTAAGAGAATAGAGAGGAGGTGACAGACCACAACACCTTATTGACAAGTGCATGGGTTCTTTTCAGTCCCCCCATAAGACGTCGAGAGACTAGACCAACGGCTTAACGTCCCTGTCCACGGACCGTGTGGCGAAAGAAGGTCGTACAAATTCAACAATAATTTACTGCTTTTCTAGAAAGATGTGCAAGCTGCCATTGTCTATGCACATTGCACGGAAATTTGTCATTATTTTACAGTTTAACAACAAATTATTTCCACTTTTACAGTATGTAAAATAAACGTTCTCTACGTGTGGCCAGCCTCGGATGTTTTTAGCATATATGTTCTTAAGTTTTGTGATTTTTTCAGCCTCAATGTTCTTACAAAAAAGCAGAGTGTAATTCATCTAAAGGGCATTAATGACATAAATAAAATGTTGGCATGATTTAATTCATTTTTAACGATTTCCGTTCAAAGTGAAAACAGGATAATCACAGTAATAAATCACGACTTATATATATAGCGCCATTTAATATGCTATAATCAATGCGGCTTAACAAATACTGCATGTATTGGGATAATATAATAGATAGGATATCCCAACTTCACCGAAATACGCCGAAATTTCTATATTTGTTCATAAATGCAGCCTCTTCATGGAATCTAAGCGTTGGCCGGTGTTTTTCATCAACCTAACCGAAATTAAAATATATTCATAGATTCATTTACTCGAATTATGAGTACAAAAGCTAAGCCCGATTCAACGTCGTCTGTTCGCCAGTGTCACCGTGTTCCTTTAAGGTAACATAATAGGTTTCAGTGAAGTATTTTGTTTTTCAAAATGAGGTTTCTATTTATCATATTTCTTCAGAAAACAAAGTGTCCTTTTGTGAAAGTTTGATTGACAAATATTTTTTCGCTTTTGTGTTAGAGCGAAAAACAATTTCCTTTCCCGATTTGCATAATTTTGAATTTTTGATATTCCTTCTGGAGCGCACTTTCAACAGAGCTAGTCATCCAGACAAAGTCTAGATTTGTCTGATCAAAAATAATTGTTTCAAGGTTCTGTAAACCATGCAACACGTGCATCTTTGACAAGGTGCGAAAAGTCACACTGAGGTTGCATTTCCCTCCCTCACTCTGATTGGACAGACGCATTCAAGGTAACAAATACACTTCATATTGTTTACACAAAAATGTTTCCAGAACGCATTTTAACCATGTTTGTTCCAATATTGAAAACATCAAAGTTGACGCGTTTCATCTTATAAAAAGATGATGCTGAATAATAATAATAATAATAATAATAATAATAACAATAACAATAATAATAATAATAATAACAATAATAAAACTAGTAATAATATTTGTCTTGATGAATGAGACTAAGTTCTAACAAGTGACTTAAACCGCTTTGCAACGCAATAATAAAATCCAGCGGACTCTAGATCTGTTTTTTTCAGGTCTCGTGTTAAAAATATTTTTGGAATTACTATTTACCAGGCTTTCAGAAAATATATACTTTATGAGGATGAAATAAAATTCCCACGAGTTATTCAAGCAAAAGTCAGATTTTAGAATATACCGATAATCCATTCTGACATCTTAACGCTCGAATCAATGACCACAATAAAAAAACTAAAATAAATTCACCATCAATATAAATTTGCTGATTTTGTTGAAAATGAAAACTAAAAAAAATTGACCTTTTTTCAAATAACGTTTCCAGTTCTAGCTTTTCATCAGAGCAAAAGAAAACATTTTGATAGCACTCTAAGAACATCTCCAAGGCAGGAACTAAGAACATATATTCAGTCCCGGCCGAGCCTTAACTCCCAAATTAGGCGTTATTATACGAAAACATTAAAGAGCTTAGGTTATTGATAAAATCTTTTTTATAAGAACCCGATATTTTGGATGAGGCTCATTGCTCTTAATTTGAGCATTTCAGCTTCAATTTGTTTTTAAATTGTTCGTAAAACTGCAGTCTATATGGACGTTTGGAAATACGCGTTCATTGATCGTCAGACAGATTCAATACTGTACATTTAATTGAACAAAACATAGAATGTGGAGTTGCTGATTTTTTTGTAATAAGTATTTTATGATTATGGTTCAACATTTATGTATGAAAATATAATCTTGCGAAAACAATAAAGCTTTGGTGTTTTATCACTGACTCCGATTAATTAAGTAATTAACGAATCTCAATATTTCGTCTAGAAACATTGTTAATTGGCTTGAGCCTTGTCAGTATGGCTCCGAGTCTTGTTATGGCTCCGAGTCTTGTTATGCTTCCGAGTCTTGTTATGGCTCCGAGTCTTGTTATGCTTCCGAGTCTTGTTATGGCTCCGAGTCTTGTTATGGCTCCGAGTCTTGTTATGCCTCCAAGTCTTGTTATGGCTCCGAGTCTTGTTATATATGGCTCTGAGTCTTCCCAGCCTCGATTGTTCTGAAATCGTTCTTACATTTTGGGCGGACTCTGAGCTCGGTCACATTGTTCTTATAAAGTTGTTGTTACAAAAGAAGCGTGTACTTCGTGTTATGCTCATTTCTTTCTTTTGTCTTTTGTTAACATTTTCATGTTAGAATGTTTTAATGCTTTTGTTTGTCGCCCTTGGATCCAGATGGGCCTTCAAAATGTATGAAATCTTGTTCAATTATTAATTTCGTCTCACTTTGTTTACATTGTTATTGACTCCTGATTTGATTCCTTTTCTTTCATTTTAATTCCAGTTTTTTGTAAGCTGAAGGGGCAACCCTGTTTAAATAAAGGTTCATTCATTCATTCAATCCGGCTTTGAATCTTTGTGAAGTAAGATATACGAGTGTGTAACGTATATAAATCCATTGTCAATAAAGAACGGGAAGAAAAACCTGTACAAACTTTACCCACCTTGGCTCAAAAACATTGATAACAAATTCCACAAAATACAGGACTTACAAATAGATACCATCTGGATTATCGTTTCAATTTATTATCGGAAACAAATAGTTTTCAGGACAGCTTTACGAATTTCTCGATTATGCCAGCAATACAGAAATGGATTCCAGGATGATTTTGAGAAGGCGATCATTTCGGCGATATTGAGCGCAAACCGAACTGGATTTGAAGGATATTTAGCTACCGTACGGTACAAGAACACGGCAACATACGGTAAGTAGCAGATGAACATTAATCCCACGACATGCATAAGGTTAAACACTGATTTCTTGTATTTTCCCACATGCAGATTTGCGTTATTTTTGCCGATGTTGGTGGCACGAATAACTGCAAGTTCCAAAACTTCTATTTGTCGGTGGTGATGCTGAAGAGTTCTAACGAGATGCCAGTTTGCTAAAATGATTAACATCAAGCAAAGAACCATGATTAAGGCTGTTACCAGGAACACCTTGTCAGACCAAGCCAACAGAACCGTCAGCGTCACAGATACGACCATTGCAACCAACACGGCGGTCAATAACCGTCTAGTAGTAACCAGTTCTTCGTATCGCAGATGTAGATATAGGGCCAAGAATCGTTCAATACTAATTAAAGTTACGATAATACAAGATAAGACGGAAAACAGAAACCCGCTTAGATTGTACACATTTCGAAGTTCACAAAAGATGTCAAAATCTTTACGCAGTTCAGCAATTTTATAAGGAACATAAACAGGCTGTACAAAAACACCGATAGCGAGATCGGACAAGGCCAAACAAGCCAGGAGTGCGTTCGCCTTTGTGTGGAGAGAACTCGTCCGCCACATGGAAACCAATATAATCACATTTCCCGCTGTGGATACAAGTGCAAATATTCCATTTAACACACAGTTGGCGATATAAACATCCGACAGATAGGTTGGTAGGTGTTGTACGTCATTTAGGGTTAAATGGAAGCAATACGGAGAGCTTGTATTTTCCATGTTTTCTCCCAAGTCCCTGCAGTTTAGCCCACCACACAAAAGTCAATAAAGAGTCCAATGTTTCATATTAGCTGTAATTAACTAGTGTGATCAACCGTGAATAGCATTAAACTTCGTGGAAAATTGTCTGACTCTCTAAAACGAACAATCCTGAATTAGTTTCAACAATGCATCATCCAACTTTTCAGTCGTTGTGACTTCACTGAATCCATGTAGTTTGTTTAACTTTTCCGACTACCAACTTATTTAAATTTGTTCCAAATGCGAGTTTGCACCTGTACGCCACTCGGCGAATAACAATAAATAATTTTAATTTTCATTATCGGAGCGTCATAATGAAAAACTGGTGGAAAGACGTCCCTTTTGTGTTATCAATCGAAACTACTTAAAAATTGTCATTTAGAAATTAAATCTTATTCATACAAATAAAATTTGGCGAGAAATGCGAGCACAAAATATATTTTAGTATAGAGTTTAAAATAATGACGTAATTATCTAATTAATCGGCGAAATTAGTAAGTTTCAGATGCCGCTTTTTTGAAAATCATTTATTGTTAAATTAAAGAATAGAAACGTAATTCGCATCGGTAACACAAAATCTTCGATTTAATAAAATTATTTCGATTTAATTTTTAGCCACAAGATGCATAGGTTTAACAGTATTTTCTTCACAATCACAATCACAATATCACAATCACAATCAATGTTTATTCTTTACCTCAATTTGTAATTCAAACGAATTTTTCAGGAGCAGATTACTTCCAGAACAAAAGGATTCTAAGATAATTATATGTCATATCCCAAACCAAACAAAGTATTTATACTTCGCCCTATTGATCACTGTTTGGTTTCATCAGCTGTATTAGTTGCATTAACTTTAACACAAAAAGCAGAAAAAGACGATAGAGTCGCGTTTTCTACAATTGCTACTTTTGAGTGACTTTCAAACCCCTTTTTCAAGAGGTTCCGTTTTCGGTTTTGTTCTATTCAGGACGGAACGTGAATATGCAAATGCTATTTTTGTCATTTCCAAATATGAAAGTGAATAATTATGGATGTGCCCTCGATATCGCTTTGCCTTCAAATTTGAGATGATGTGGAAAACTGTAACACAGCAACAAAATAATTCTAATCAGTTCTTGTTGTGTAACAAGGAATAAACACGCAATTGTGGAATTTTGAAATAAAACCTGCACTCGCCTTTCAGTCGGGCATATTAGTGCCAAATCATACTCTAAAATATTCCATTACATATCCATATATTCTAGTATTTTAACCTTAAACTATGATGCTGTGTATAGCCTCAACATGGGCGGCTTCGGGACTGAATACCGTCAGCATTAACCTATATATTCTACCGCAGTTATAAACCCGCCTTTCACTCGCTTCCTGCCCCATATTCCCTTCCTTCCTTCCTTCCTTTCCTCATTTTGATCGTTCGAACAATCAATACGTCACCTGAACATAACTGCCTACGGATTATTCTACGACGTTCGCTGCAAATTTGCTGTGCTTATGCACAGTATGACAAGTTTAAGCAGGTGAAGTTTGAAAGTAATTACCGAAGCTTGAAAACAAATGCAGTGCGCGCTTCCTTCACCAACTAAGCTCCCATTTACACTAGCACAAGTCGTTATTTCGGAGTACTCCCGGGTCATTCAAGAGAGTGTGTTCACGCGAGTATATTTTCAGTTGTCTGAGATCCATCGACTGCTCCTAGATTGTGTTTACACTTACGAAGTTGAGTTGCCCAAGATGTGTCGTTTCCATAGTGACAAAATTGACACGTATGACAAAATGCCGGGAACAGAAAGATTGGTCTGCCGTTGTGGCATCATTTTATAAGGTATAAACGGAAGAGGCTCATAAATGACGACATTCTAGTGCCATTTGGAAGTGACAAGTAGCTTCGTTAAACTTTCGTCCATTTTTTGATGAGAAACGAAGTGTTTGGGTTGATTTTTGGTGTACGTTCATAACTTGTCAAACTCGGATACAACATTCCCGCCGTTTAGCCATTTTGGCGGGAAATAGAGGCGCGCACACACACCAAACGTCACTTGTCTTGCTAAAATGTTTCATTTTATGCGATCGAGAATGCCTCTTGAAACAGCTTTATATATAGAACGTCTAAAACACCAACTTGCGTCAGTTGCCTTATTAGAGTACTCCAAGGTAAGTGGCCGTTGCTGCTTCAGGGGTACCTGATAAATTTAGTCAAAATGGCCACTTGGCATTTTTAACCCTGTGGTTATTTCTTGTGGCCATAACCACCAACTGAAGCAATTTTCCTGATGTAAAAACAATATATTATTTTTGTAAAGAAATGATTAAAAAAATAAAAAAATAAAAAATAAAATAAAATGTTGTTGATCACGCTACAAATCGAGTGAGTCGTGAGTACTCCGCGAGTATTCCGAGACTACCTTGCACGAGTGATCTAACTTGGAGTACTCCAAGAAAGCACTTCAGAAAGCAGAAAAAAAAAATTACACAATCTACATGATTATACAATAAGGAAAACAAAGCTAAGATTTGAGTGGTTTTTCACAAACAAATACGACGCACTACAAAAGACAAAAACCGCTACTGAAAAGTATCAAATTTCATAAAAAATATCAGTACATGTATATCACGCTGGTTTACACTCGCGATTTGAAGTTGAAGCACCATGCACCAGCGCCAGAAAATTTGCAGTAGAAATTGCAAAAAATTGTGTCAAACATTATCAGTGTAAACGGGCCTTTCAACTCGGATTTACTTTCTACCTCACCACCCCATCGCTTCTGTTGTAACCAGAATAATTGATTAGTTTTCTACATTAGACAAAATGTCTGATTAATTTTGCGCGCTGTGATTGGTCAATTTTAGATCCATAATTGCCGTACGGACCTCATCCTCTCGAGCGGTTGTCAACTGTTTACTTGTTCACGTTTTTTCACTCCCTCACTTCTTCCAAATCATTAAGAAAGCCATATGATAAATATCTTATTAATTTCGTTTGCTCGGTGCGTACGGTAAGTTATTGATCCTCGCTTTTTCCTTCCCGTTTTCATGGCCCACGCTCTGCTCACTTGGGTCTTAATAGGAAGGAAAAACTCGGTCCATAACTTAAGGCACTGTTCCACGTGGCAATTTATTTTGCAACCTGCAATCCGTCATCAATTTGATATTAAATTCACCGTTAGGGAAATGAAAATGAGAAACTGTTGCGAACCAAAGTGTGTGACAGTTTTCTGTGTCCTTACGACTGAAGTCTCCACGATAACCTCTATAACTATACGGCTTTTATGGATTTGACAATATGTTGAGACAAGAGCCTTGTATCATAGCAACAAGCGGATCGGACAGAGTTTTCATCCCCTTGCATCAGTTTTCAGAGACTTTCCATTTGTCGGGTCCGGCCAGTCTGGCCAGGCAGGTTATCACCCTATGTTTGTACAACAACTTCGTACCACAACAGGCGAACTGCTCAGTACTTCACTCCAGTAGCGAGGCCATTCTAGCCTAAACGAGTTCCCTAACTTGCTCCATTCCATTTGCTTGGGTCGGCCAGACCAGCCAGTTACGACAAATGGAAAGGGCTCTTAGCCGAGGCTTAGAAGCCGCGTCTTCCTATTCGTATTCGGTGCCTGCGTTGGACCAGCGGTAACTACTTTTTAACGATTGATCAAGAGAGACTTTAGACAGCGGTGAATAGAAACAAAAAAATAATGAAACACAGACACACAACAACACGATTGTCGGGAAGTTGATAGATTTTTTCAAATATTGACATATTCCAAATACGAATTGGAAAAAGGGTATCCACGCTCGACGATCTAATGAGGAGAAATAGGGACTACTCGTAGTCTAGCTCAGGCTTTGGCATAACTCTTTTGTAGACAAGATAAGTTTTTCATAGATTAGTCTATTATTTTTTCTTAGGCCTGGGTCAAACGACGGTACTTCAGACGAGACGAACTAAATTGCAATTTCAGGTCGACCCAAATTAATTGAGTTCGACTGTCGGGTCAAACGTCGAGACAATCTTCGGACGTTCTTCCCGTCTGCAACAGACGGAAAGTTCGTCTTTGTCGATCCAAATACAATCAGTCGAACTTAATTGAGTCAAACGTCGATCTTAACATGAACTTAATTCTCTCAATTTGGTTCGTCTCGTCTGACGTACGACGTTTGACCCAGGCCTTGAGTTTTAATCATAAAAAAAGATCTTTATTAAAACTTTGTAATATTTACTTTTTTACTCTAATTATTTCTTGTTTATCAAGGTAAAGTTAATATTGGTAATACGATATCATGGCTGCAACTAGACTATTTGACTTGCGGCAAACTAATTCCTTCCTTGACAAAGATACAATCAAGAATAAACTTTTGTTTGATGACGGCGGTTTTGAGCTTCCATCGCCAACGGACTGTTCAATAACCTAGAAGGAGTTATATTCTTTATAGTCTTGGAATCAAGCAGGGACTGTGGCATGTGCATATATTTCAAGATAACAGCGAGATGCGATGTTGTAACCATTAGAATTAAACTGTCAACATTCATAGGGAATTCTACCATATAATCGAGTAAATTGTGAGTAGATTTTATCATTTTGTTTTGTATCTTAGAACACTCTTTATCTACAGAACCGAAACGAAGCGAAAATCACATAAAGGCGGCTGTTTAAATAGAACCTCTTTTAAACTAAATACAATGCTTTTGGCCTTTGTTTCAGATCTAGAAAGTGTTGCTGTAAATGTTACTGTATATGCTGTATGTATGCAACAGTTATTACGTCTACTTGTATTCTGTCTGTGACGTGTATTAGTAGGTCGAACTGAATTATAAATTGACTAGCCACCATGATCATTCTCAAGATTGATTTATTGCTAATATCTCATGAGGAAGCCCTATTCACAAAACGTGGTTTTCAAAGGTTTCAATCCTAACATCACATAGATGATATCATTGTAATTCTTAACTCAACTGGGCCCAGTTGTTCGAAAGCCGATTAACACTAACCCAGGGATAAACTCTTAATCCATGTTT
>JANVCH010071865.1:0-10048 GCA_025505405.1 Epizoanthus rinbou | reverse complement strand
AGTTCATCAAATCGCAGGTTCCGTCAGCCAAACTGTTGTTGATCCGTATCCCTTCGTCTATCTGTCTGGTCAGTGGGTCCCTGAAGAATTTTGTTGGCTTGAAACTGTAGGACACCCTGGTGCCGCTATGTGCACTTTGAGGAGAGAGAGAGAGTAATGAATTAGTTGGGACATCTTGAATTATTTTGCAAACGAGATGCGGATGTAAAAAAAATGAAAGCAAATTTTATGTAGAAACTGTTTTGTTGTTCGTTTGCATGCCGTTTCCAAAGATAATTGTAGTGATCCTAAAATATCCCCCAACCCTACAAGTGCCCAGGAAGGACCTCTCTGTCCCCAAATGTTCTTTTTATTGAAACAAAATGTATAAAGAGAGAGAAACTACCTAACCGACCTTTTCACTCTGCAGTGTTGGTTAGAATGACAAGAAAAACTATTTTTAAACAATGAGGAGAAAATGCGACATAAATATTTGAGATTCCTCTTTTGAAGGTGTGGATTCAGTGCATTGTTAACCTACGCTTATGCGAAAGTCGGAATATGGCCTGTTTATGTATAAATTTTCTTTACAATATTGAGAAAGCGACAGCAAGATCATTACATGCAAACATACCCACAAGAACCCCTAGAAATTCACTTTAGTGCATCTGGTTGTCTCTCCCTGAGCGACAGTCAGGTTTTGGTTCTGGATCCACACCTGTTTTGTGACTCCCAAACACTTAATATTGTACCTACAAAGCATCATGGGTAATCAGTAAGCATCTGCAAGAATGCATCACCCTTTTAAGATCAATGTATCCTTCATTGAGAAAAACCCCTAAATACTAATATGTGCAAAATAATCCGTTTTTTGTAGGACTATGTCAAAATTGCCAAATGGAATGATGCTAATTTCTGGGCAATGAAGCAAGCTGCTGAGAAATCACACCGCACACTTCACAAATTTGTGCGGAGATATGAGGTAGGACTGACAGAGTTATAGTTGAGATCACACAAGCCAGATACATCTGTTTCAGTGTTACATTATATATATTTTTAGACATGGGGCAGGTTTACACGACAAATTTTAATCATGGTTAAACACTTGTACACTGTCCCGTTTAATCAACTTGCGGTCGAGACCCCCCCAGAGTTTCGCTAGCAGAGGGCGTGACGAAAAATCTACATGGCTGCCAAGGTATAGATTGTGATTGGTCAAGAAGAGCAATTGTACTGTTAAACCAAGCTTGCGACTGCTAAACCCACCTCGTGAGGTGGGTTAAAATCTGAGTTGATTACAGCGTTTAATTGCAGTTGCAGAGGCATGGTCAAAACCGTCCAATCGTGTCAAAATTTTAACCGTTTAAAAAGTTATCGTGTAAACCCACCCATGATCTATCAAGATTAATTCATGTATAGTTAGGTTATGACCTCGGATGATTCCGTTTGGTGAATTACACAAGGGTAAAACAGTTAGGGAAAGATTGTAACCATTACGTCATGGTAGCATCACTACCACATTCTCAAATCTTGTTAGCAATATTGCCAGCAACATAATGTCGATCTTCAGTTGACGCTAATGAACAGCTTTTGTGGAATAACAGACGAAAATGTCATTCATTCAAAGGTATAGTTGCATTACGATTTCAATGGTACAACCCTCGTGTCTTATTAAATGCGTGCTCGCTATATCGAAAATTTTCATTTATATATGTTGTATTCTAAAGTACCACCGTACCTTGGATCGATTTTGTCTTACTTAATCCTCTAATATCAAGTTGAATGTTATGCAGCCCGAGACCAGAACGTATTAACCGATCTACTAGAAAGCTTTGTTGCTAACACTACTTGCGATGTACTTATCATCATTATCGTTACTCTCTTTTTGTACAAAATTGTAAGTTTTTTGTCTTATGTATACAATAAATGTAACGTTTTGTTTATGTAAGCATGCTTATGTAAAGGTAAAATAAACTTTTAAAAAATGTATGTTATAGTCATGCTACTGGCTGTCTGTTTAGTTTTGGAAAACGTTTTTGGTGATCTCTTTGTTTTGTAGGCAGGACTAAACGAGTCCGTTACAAGAATCCTGTCGGATGTTAAGTTAGTATCTTCCATCTCCAATCAAAGTGTAGCGTCATTGCAAGGTTCTCACGTAACAGGAATAGAGTTGTTCATATCGCCAGACAGGTTGAAGGTATGTTAAGCTGTCTATACTTTGTAAGAAAGTAAAAAGTTGAATAGGCCTAAGTACGTTATCTTCTACTGGCTTGTGGTTAAACAGGTATATCTGGATCACTCTGGGGATGATTCTCGGATGGGTCAGATCATTAATGCAATCCCTGGAGATCAGATGACACGATTACCCAAACTCGTCTCCAGAATGACGAGAATTTGTACGACGCTGCTTGCCCAACAGGATTACTCACAGCTGCTCCAGTCTCTGGACGAACTTACTGGTATGTCACTTAGACCGACCTTCAGCTGTATCTCGCAACTTTATTGAAAGCAAACTTTATTCAGTTTTGTTTGTTATTTTGTCATAAAAGATATGGATACGAATCACTTAGTTTTCCATTTTTCCCTGTTAGTTGATATATTTCACTGTCATTCTATAAGTACAGACGTGCATATTGTACAAATGTTCTGAGCACAAATAAACTGATTCATAATTAATAGATTTAGTCAGGGGGCAGAAGAAGAGATAATAACGCCTCGTTTCTTTGACGTATTTGCTGATATTTCGCGTCCTACAGGCGACATTATTACTGGTGTTCACGAGCTACAGGCATTGGATGTGGATCACAGTCAAGTAAGTATAGTTTAACTTGTGCCCTGTTTTACACCCCATTCCTGTGTGCCCTGTCTTGTGCCTCATTGCTGTGTGCCCTGTCTTGTGCCTCATTGCTGTGTGCCGGTCTTGTGCCCCAAATCTGTCTTTCACTGTGCTATTCATCAATCCAAAATATTGATTACAGTTGTTGTTTCCCACAAGTTCACTTACTGATCACCTATCCTCTCACTCACCCATCAAGTCGCTTACTCACAAGCTCATTTGTAAGCAAGTGTGATAGAATCGTTCGCATGGCCTCCCATAAATAACCATTTGTTTTTATTTGCTATTTTAGCCAGAAGAAAAACGAGCAGCAGTAAGGAAACATATACATTTGAGGAAACGCAAGGCCCTTGCAGATCTGTTCAAGACCTTATCATTTATCGGTAAGAAGTTGGTCATGAGATAATAGTTTACTGGACAGTTGTGCCTCGGCGAGGTCACGCGGCCCAAACGTATATACCTAAAATGGACTGTCAAATCAGACAATCTAGTCACGATCGACATGAATGTGAGGGAGTATCTTTAGGAGTAAGTTTAAAACCTGTACTGTCACGTGTAGTAATGTGTACTTCTTTGATCTGTTTCGGAAGCACCTATGGTGTGGTGAATTGCTGTGAGGTAATACAGGGTATATAGGTAATATAAGAAATAATACGTCATGGATAGTAAGCAGATAGTATATTGTAGCCATTTTATATTGTTATGTTGTGGTTCATACAAGGTATGTCGTACCGCAAAGGACTGATGAGCAGCAGTCACTCTTCCAACAAAGACGCAATGCAGCTGCCGGCCGTTGAAGAAGAACACGTTGCTCTGCTCTTGACGCAACTTGCGCCAGGTCTCATAGACAGGTAAGTAACTTGGATAATGGGGTTAAATGATTTCTGCTACACAAACGCTTAGAACAGGATACTAGAATACCAAGAATACTTCATCTATTGAAGGGACAAAGCTATATCCAAGTGATAAGTGTGATAAACCAAAAGTTGATGGAAGAATTGAGCTGACATTTGAGCGTTATCACTTCATCAGAGCAATAGAGATAATATAGGAAATGATATGTCATATTTTAAAAGACAGAGTGCATGTTCGTCATTTGCAATATTATGTTATGTTATGTTATGTTATGTCATGTCATGTCATGTCATGTCATGTTATGCTATGCTATGCTATGCTATGTCATGTCATGTCATGTTATGCTATGTTATGTTATGTTATGTTATGTTATGTTATCATGATGTTATGTTATGTCATGGCATGGTACATAACTGAAGTATGTCATACTGCAACGATTTGTTTATCCAAGTGATATGCACTAGTCAGTGTTCATTAGGATTGAGATTGAGTTTCTAATTAATCAGTTATATATTGTTTACTTTTACCAGTGAGAATGCGGAAAGCTTCGGCAAAGCAGTTCAGAGCATGTGGAGTAGCAGTCAGCAGTATTATCATCTTTGTCTGGCGAGATCCTCTGCCCTGGCGGCTGCCATGGCAACACCTTCAAAGGTTTGTGATGACAAGTGTGTGAGTAAGAAGCAGATTACCGAGTGACAATTGGTGACGATTATACGTGGTGCAGTCTAGCTCATCTGACCCTTGTACTGACTAATGCCCTGGGTACCATCTATAGGAGTGAGACTGCTAGAACATACAAAGTGGGAATTGTGTTCTACAGGATATACGGCACATTTTATTATTGGTTGAATCTCTTTTATATCAGTGGAGAGGAACAACGATTGGCCTCGCCCTCGTGTAACATTGTATGAAAGTCTTGTATTTGTAATATTTCGGAGAATACTCACTTTTTCCTCATTTCAATCTCCCAACATTTTCTTCTGTTCCTGTGACAACACCAGTTTCGTTTCTATTAATGTTTATATACAGACACAAACGACGATTTTATTGCTTCCGAGTAGAGTTAGACTGTATCAAGGCCGTGGTAGTGTCATTTATTTGTGATGTGAAGTGTTGTTCTAGCCTTGCTCAATTCACACGATGTTTAGATCTTGTATGTGTACATTTTGCTGTGTCAATACTGTAAGTAGTAAACTACACTAAGGGGTAATTTCAAGTACAATACACTGCAGTGTGGGATGTGTGATTACTCCAATTACTGGTGAAGATTAGTATAGTTACTTTTGCCACAAGTGATTTGTACGTTGCCTGACCAACTGGTGGGATTTCTGCAGGAGCTGAATGTGGGCGATATTGACCGCTGCAAGGGATTGACGCAGCATCTCCTCCTCATGGCTTGTAATCAGAGAACAACTATTGCGTCCATACTAGAAGGAATTTGGGACATGAGGTAAGATGAAGTTGAAAACTGGGTTGTATTGCTGCGTGAAACAAATGTTCCAGGGAAAGCACGCCTTGATGGGTTGCTGTGCAAGCTCGTTACGCGTACGTTTGTTGGTTTAGTTTTCTTTTACTTTTATGGCCAAAAAGTGTTCAAGACTTCGTGTTATGTTGAAATGTAAAATTGTCAAGATTCTCACAAACATCTATGAACACTTACACTGAGGCCGACGGACCAAGTATTTTAGACATACACACGTGCATTCACACGCAGTGTGCATAACATATATGCAAACACATGTACACTAAGTTGAGGGTCTTATTAGCAATATAGTAGTAGGTGTTTACTGTAAGACGTCCCTCTCCAGTACCTCCTTGAGATGCCTGCACAGTATTGGTTCGGCTGATGGACAGTCATGGAAGCCTCCAAGTCATTTGCCGCCCCAGCAGGAGCTAGCAGAATGGGTGGTAAGTGGACACAGCCTTGTTTAGTGATTATTTGAAATATTGAAACTTTGAACTTTAAAAAGGCAAACCACAGATTCAAGTTAAGGTTAAGCCTTTCGCACCGTTTGAGATGTCACGGGTTGCAAAACAGAATATCATTTAGCAAAGAACTGTTCAACGAAAACACAAACTTAATAATAATAATAATAATATAGTAATAATATGGGTTTTGCTAAAAGGCGGCCTTCTTGAATGCCTAGGGTTTTTGCTGGGCCATGGTCTGGGCCGTGGCCCACTTTGAACGCATAGTGTTTGCTGAGCCGTAGCCCGGGCCGTGGCCAGTACAGTAAGATTGATTTATCGATTGATTGATTGATTGATTGATTTATCGATTGATTGATTTATCGATTGATTGATTTATCGATTGATTGATTTATCGATTGATTGATCAATTGAAAGGTTTTAAAGTATGCCACTCTGACTCTGACGCCAGGCCGGGTGTGAGAACACCCGAGATTTTCCCCTCCTTACATTTCCAGTTCTGTTGCTTGGTTCATAAAAATTACGTAGAAAGTTGGAGAAAATTCTTATAAACAAGAGTATATAAAGTTTAGAAGTTTAAAACGCGTTAAAATTGGTGTTCAAGAACCCAATGCTAATTTATTCGTTCCCTCTGCATTCTGCACACTCTGCACATTCTTTTTTTTGTCGCCTTTGATTACATTTGTCGGGAGTTTGATCTTTGCATAACAACACATTACCAGCATCAGACAACGAGATCTTGAGAATTTCACTCCTCTTCTCTTTTTCCTCTCGTCGTGTCCCCAACGTGTTTATGAGCCCGCATACTCTATTTTTAAAATTGCGGCATGTGGTATTCCTTATTCGTGCTAGATTGGGAACTATTAAATCCCCAACCTTCAACCAAGATGGCGCCCAAAACGAGTGAAAATGTACTTCTCAGGATGCAAGGACAAGTAATTCTATCAAATTTGATCGTGCTCCATTGGGTGAAGTGGATTATTCCCTTCTTGTTTTTAAATTGGCAATTTCGGATGCCTCTTGTTTGATTGGCACATCTATCGTTCTACTACAGTAATAGGTACTAACTCAACATTGGTTTGCGTGATCAGATTATTTAGTAATGATTTATTATCACTTCCCACAGATCAGGATCGCAGAAACCACCTGCCACGTGTCAGAAACTCTACTGCAGTTTTTGTTATTGTCACGGTGCTGCCCTGAAAGAGAATTCGCGCAAGATTCCTCCCCGCTCGCCAAGTCAGAGCTTTCAGAAATAGCAATCTCGTGTGACACTAGTAGTGCACTGATTTATGTCAGAACAAAGATTCAGGTACAGTTATGTATGGAATTATTGTTTTTAATTAATCCTTTTTGAAATGTTAGACGTATTCCTGTTACTCAATTTGTTATATGTTCCATCAGGAAAATAATGCAACATAACTTTTGATAATCTCGAGTTTGGTTTACCTTGTTTCTTCGATATTTTCTCAGTCTCCGCCAGGAAAGCTTTACTAAAATGCATATTTTAAAATATTATGAACCCTTTGGTTGTCTTCTATTGGCTTTTACACACTTTCATTCAGTTAAAAAGGTTAAAGATGTTAAAAATGTATTTATTTGTCACAATTTGCTCTCCAACTGTTTCTTAGTTAAATATATTTGTAGTTTTATTTCTATGGTGTAATGACCGCTTGGTAGCACTAAAGATTGACAACTTGTTATGCAAAATTAATTGTGACTGTGGATTGTTTAGAAGCTCGTAATGTTGTGTTGCAGGCCTGCCTCTCGACCGCTAACAAACTCGGAGATGAACTACGACCAGTTGCTGCTCGTCTGGATTGTGCTGTGAAGAGTGGTGCTAGTTTACTGTCATGGTAATGATAAACGATTCCTTCCCTCTTGGATTATTTGCGTTGTTTCAATTGTAAAATGAAGCAATAATAATAATAAGCAATTTACGATATAAAATGCAAGCTAGTGGTGGAGGGTCAACATCCAAAGAACATTCCAATTTTATAAAGAAAACTTCCACATAATCCGTTGGGTCAACTAACTGCCCTCCATACCTTGGTATCAGCCTTGTTTGCTTGCAGTGTTTTAGCTTCTCGGTTTGTATAGGTGCAAACCTACAGGACAATACACTAACTTTCTTCTTCATTACTGTTACAGCATACTTACTATGTAGTTAGTCTGAGATTTGTTATATTTCTAGGATTCATGAGAATCTGTCACTTAATTTACTGAATAGGCATTCTGAACATCAGTCTCTTCTTACTTACTATATAAGGATTCTGAAGATTGTTTTATTTCTAGAAATCATGAAGGTCTGCATCTTCTTACTTACCATATAGAGATTCTGAAGATTATTTTATTTCTAGAAATTGTGAACATTTACCATCTAGGGATTCTGAAGGTTTTTGTTTCTAGGAATCAGGAGGATCTGTTGCTTTTTACCATATCGGATTTTGAAGCTTGTTTTGTTTCTAGGAATCATGAGGGAGTAGTCTCACAAACTGTTGCAGAGTTAGCAAAGATCTCGGCAACCTTGGAGCAAATTGGAGTACATTTCACTTCTCCCAGGTACGTATTACAGTTACAGTGAACTATCTTAAAATTATTCCTTATTGAATGAGCTCAAATTCTACATCAGATAGTGAAGAGTAAAGACGTCAACAAAGTTCTTGATGAGCTCAATTCGTTCAAGAAGAATATCCAGTTTACGGTTGGCACTTTCTTTGATGGCGATGTTTATTTTCCTGACCCGAAGATTCCAAGGACACTCACACGGGGCAGCATACACATTTTACCAGCCAAACACCTTGTCGTTTGAAAGTATCGTGGATTAAAGCTTTGTACAATCGTGAGAACGAATTTGTACCAACAGCAGGTTGATTCGTGCTTACGTTACTTTAGTAATTTCATGTCAGGGAATCGTTTTCCAAAACGTATGAGGAAGTCCAACCTCAGAAGGTTAAAAATGTAAACGCTAGATTATATTGATACATAACATTTAGGATTGTACAGTTTGAGATTGGACATGGGTTTGGGATTTTGATTGCACGGGATTGGGGAGGACACCTAGGTTAGAGCTTACCCTGACTGTTGTGTCCTTCCTTGTTGTGCTTTTACTCTATTGTGTTTTGTGTTATTGTGTTTTTATACTGCACAACTGAAATAAAATATATGTGTTCAAATAGGAGAAAAACCATAACATCCGCTATGACTTCGGGCTCTAATATAAACTTGCATCTCTATAAATGCAGTAATTGATAATGCCACCATTGTTGACTGCAACACTGGTTGGTCCCAACTACAATTATTTGAGGTATATCACATCAAGAAACGCTCACCATCTATGAACTACGGTTAAAGCATCAAAAATCAATTGCTTTGATTGTTTAAGAGTCAAAATATTTGGGTTATTCAATAGATGTTGTAAATTGTTAGTCTATCACAACATTTTGCTTAACTGTAGTAGTTTTCCCCATATAAGTGGTCACAGCTCCTTGTGTTTTACGTGGATGATAATGATGCGACATTAAACCTCGAAATTTGATTTTCATTTTCATTTTTGGATGTAAATGAAACTGTTTATTCCGAAATGTGTATTTTCGGTCTTTGTCTTATCTTAGAATATATATTACTGAGTTGCTGTTAAGATATGTCTTTCAGGAATGTTTCCATTTTCATGTCTTACCTTTTATTGCAATTTTCAGCTGTCCACAGGATTTAGGTCTTGGTGGCACACTGGTGATGTTAAGAAGGAAAATTGATAACACGTGTCTTGCATATGTTTCGTGGCAAAAACATGTCAGTCATCTCACCGAGGCAAACAGTGAAACTATTACTCCTGAAGGTAAGTTTGCCGAGGTGAATAGGAGAATTTTAACTAATGTTATTCATTAACTATGGTGTTTTGAATTGAAAAGGTTTGTTGATAAACATTATGGTAGTTGGAATAATCGACTAACCACAGGCATTTTACAATGCATGCGTGTTTTCATATATTGTACACATTACGCCAATTAAAAGACCATTCTGCCCATTCTCAGAGAGCGAGCTCAAATATTTTGTTTTTGAGGCTGGTGGAAATTGCTATGAAGTCGTTAATGCTGAGGACGGGTACATGTCGATACGTTCCTGTATTCAACTTACATTCCGTTTCCCATGTACTACACGGGTACATGTCGATACGTTCCTGTATTCAACTTACATTCCGTTTCCCATGTACTACACGGGTACACAGATAATGATTTCAACATTCTGTTAATGCGCTACAAACGAGAAATATAAATGTGAAAACTATCTTCTACTTTTTATGTTTAATTTATTGACCTTAAGGTATCACAGGAGTCTTTTAAGTGCCTTTTTTGAATCGCGCTCTACGCAATAAATACTTGTGCAATCCCCAATAAAGTATATATTTTCGGAAAGGTTAATAAATGTAGATTTTATATTTCTGATTAC
>JANVCH010071854.1:0-10049 GCA_025505405.1 Epizoanthus rinbou | reverse complement strand
GCTTCGACAGATAACACAAACCTCGGCCTTGATAATTCTCGCTATCATGCTCAACCTCATCCAATAATTGTTAAATAGCATTAACCCTGTTGTTGCACGTTGAAGCTTTGAGAATTGCCCAATTGGTGTCAAAGATATTTTTGAGTACATGTGAATGTGTGTATTTACAGGCGAATGCTTTTCCTTCATCTATGATGATATATAGTCATACATCAGCCAATGATGCTACAGAAATGGAATTCTGTTTGTCTTCTGTGCTGCAGATGAACTAAACATGGTCTTTTTTTGCTCCTTAGGTGGGAACATATCAAGAGTTACTAGATAATCAAGGGGCATTTGCAGAATTCCTTAAAACGCATGAATATGAGAAAGGTGAGGTTTTAAATAACCTGTTATTAAATATAATCAATTAAAACTTGCTTCTAAAATACTTAAAATACTTGAGTTTTCTTACCCAATCATTTTTCGATAATTTAATCAATCTTATAACTTCGATTTTTGATGCACAATTTCACCCACAATCCGTTCGAAGGGCTAGCGCCTGCAACATTAGCTCCAACATTCCACCCTCACGGTAAAAACATACATATTGTCTTTCAGTTGATTAGCCTATCATTTGGCTTACTCGCCAGTGTATAAAACCTAGTGCCTAGCAACTAGTGTACCAGAGGTTATTTACTTCTATCACAACCTATTTGATTAGTTCTATGAGTAACTGTCAAGTGCTACCCCATCCTCGGAGACCCAAGGGCAGATCGTCGGGCTGGCGGAAAAGTGAGGCGCGAAAGAGAGGGGTTAGGAAAATTATTTTTTCTTCCCCTCTCTCCTGCCCTTTCTTTCCGCCCGCCCGACGATTTGCCCCTGGGTCTCCGAGGATGGTGCTACCCTCGTTAAATAAAGTTTATTGATTGATTGATTGATTGATTGAATTAGATTTATTATAAGATGCAGTATCAACAAATCCTGATTGCTTTACACAGTGGAAGTACCACTTATTGAAGTACCAGAGCTTGAGGTGGAAAATGCAGAAAGTACCAGTAGTGTGGATGAACTTGATGAACCTGAAACGAGGGATCTGGAACAGCTTGATTTAGAACACAATGACAATCAGATGGACGAGATGGATGCTCCACTTCCCAAACTTGACAGACTTGTGAGCACTGTAACGGTCGACACTCAAAGTATTGACACCCAGGGTATCCCGCGGCGAGGGCGAGCAAATAGCGTGTTTACTCTGGACACCCTCGCTACCACTGAGTTGTGTGATTGCCAGTTCATGGATGACGATAAGGAAGTACAGAAGGTTATTGGGGAAGAAAAGTCACAAACAGGAAGGGTAAGTGTTTTATATTGAAGTGCTTGGTTTCAAGTAAGAGAATCTAGAGTCTTGCAAACGTTTTGATGTTGGAACCTAGAATCCAGAGGCTTGATCTTCCACTGATCCAGTAAATGCTCAGTGATGGGGCCAGTGGAAACTTTGATCCTCGCTTTCACCCTCCTAAGCTTTATATGTGTAAATGAGACAGTGTAATTGTACTCCTAGTAGAGCTACGTGCATTCCATGCCATATTATCTTATATTTATTTATTTATAACGTGGCAAAATGTGCACAACACAGCCTGGTATCAGTGTGGGCACAACTCCCATTCAAACACATACACACATTAAGTTACAGTAAGTGAAACTTTGTGCAGTTCTGTTAGAAAATAAGCAGATGAATTGCCATGGGAAAATAGTTATTATTAGTTTGTTGAAACCTTGGCTGGTGTAATAAATCTCATTTTTACATATTCGCGTAAGTAATTACCAGTTAGTACTTAATTGTCTTTCCGAATATCAAATTATAACCATGTACTAGATATGATTACCAATAAGTACTTAAGATATTTCTACTGAATTAGTTAGTCTCTCCGTTTAGCAAGTAAATAAATAAATACATTTTATTAATATCTGCAGGTAAAGCTGTCGGTGTTCTTGACATATGCAAAGTCAATTGGGATTTTCTTCACCATCTTCATCGTGCTGTTTCTCATGACGGCCGAGGTCAGCATGATTGGCTCACGGTTGTGGCTTGCAGACTGGAGCTCAACAAATATCACGTCAGCAGAGCAGCGTGACACGTTCATTGGTGTATATGGTGCTCTAGGCTTTTCACAGTCAATCTTCGTGCTTCTCTCCTCCCTCACAATGGCATTTGCCACTATGAGGGCATCTTATAACATACACAAAGACATGCTTGTGAACATCATGCATTCCCCAATGTCGTTCTTCGAGACCACTCCTCTTGGGAGAATAGTTAACCGCTTCTCAAAAGATATCAACGTTGTCGATAACACAATTCCTAGGAGCATGTTGATGTTCCTGCGGACATTCCTGAGTGTGGTGGGAACCATCTGCGCCATCACCTATGCCACACCTATATTTCTAGTTGTCATTGTGTTTCTTGGAGTCTTATATGTCATTATTCAGGTGAGATATGTACAGCTCTTTCCATTAATCAGGTCTGCCCGACCCAAGCACTTGTGTCTCTAATTAGGAGCAAATTAGGGGCAAATTAGGGGAGTTTATTGGGCGTGGTACCCCTTCCGTTTTAATTTTTTAGAAATATTATGTGGCTGTATATTGCGATTTTCTGTGACAGGCCCTTTGACCCTTCTTGATGTTTAGTTTTTTATCGAGTAGGTGGAGAACGTAAATTGGAACGCAAGTTCTGTTTTCTTCTCCTGTATTAGTATCTATTGATTATTATTATTATTATTTTTTAAAATGTTATTATTATTATTATTATTATTGTTGTTGTTGTTATTGATTACAATGAGATTTCTTGTAAATCATAGATGTGGCGAATTCAATAAATTCAGTAAATTAGTATGGGGTTGTTGTTGATTCTACTTGCATGTGACTAAATGGATTACCCTATTTCTAAGTATAATAGTGTTCATTCTCATCATCTCATTATACGAAAGGTATCAGATGTATAGCAAGACGGGGTACGTGAGATATAATTAATCTCATTAGTTTTCCTGTTTACAGCGTGTGTATGTGGCTGCCTCCAGACAACTCAAACGTATTGAATCAGTCAGTCGTTCTCCTATCTACAACTTCTTCTTTGAGACAATCAGCGGATCCAGCACTATCAGGGCGTTCTGGTTACAAAATCACTTCATCCGCGAGAATTACTACAAGATTGATGAAAACCAAGTTGCTTATTATCCATCTATTGCATCAAACAGGTGAGGCTCTAGTTAATCTACCATTGCAAGAGTTCAGTGTGTCAGCAAAAGGTTTTGCAGCTTACAGGAAACTATCTCATGACAGTTAGTTGCGAAAGCATAGTTGTCATGTTTAATATCGCTCAAATAAAACTGTTCACGGGATTTCATCTGATGTAACTCAATACAGCTTGCTATTAGAACTGCAAAAATAAAAACATCTTAGGAAAGATTTCAAATTTCAATAAATAAGAATGTTGAGTTCCAGCCAAAACTCAATTTCAAAATTATAAAAATGAGTTTAGGATTAAGAGAGCTGTACTGTTTCGCCAGAGTAGTGTTTTTATATATTTCTATGTTAGTAATATGTTTTGCATTTTGTTAATAGCCTATTGTTATAGCTTCTCGCTTTTTAAAGGTCTTGAGTTTTGCTCCCGATTAAACAACAAGTTTGAAAGTGTGATGCAGTGGCTGTGACTGTTTATCTCATTTTAGGTGGCTGGCAATACGATTGGAATTCCTTGGCAATATGATCATCTTTTTCGCTTCACTGTTTGCTGTAATCAGTCGCGGCAGCATCGAAGCTGGTCTAGTGGGACTCTCCATCACATATGCAATGCAGGTATTGACCATACCAAAAAAGATGGCAACTGGTACATTTACCCATAATTCCTAGCGCACGAAAACCCTAAAACACTCATAAAAATGCACTGAAAAGTCCTACGACCTTCAAACCTAGCATTCACAATGTTTTTAGTACAGGAATGAATTTCGCAAAAATATATGGCTTTCTATGTGCCTATTCGTTGTGTTAGGTTCTCAAGGTATTGTGGTTAAGTGTACAGCTGCCATCTTTTTTAGTACAGTCAAATGCTACTGCTATTTACTGCCTTGTCATTATGGCATCATAGAAAACTTCAAATGCGCTTTGCAGTACTGAAAATAGTTTGTTGTAGCAAGCTGCCAGGTTTATATATAGTAAAAGCTTCTTTGCTTTAAAAATAAAATAATGTAAGAAAATGAGTGAGAGGCCTTTATTATATTTCCTAACTGTTACAAAGCAACAGAAACTTCAGGTCATTTAGAGCCATTGTCAAATATAAGAATAACAATAATCAACTTTATTTGTTTGAGAGTAGCACGTGACAGTTGTAAACTGAAGACTTGTGGCCTTCCCAAAGCAATAAAGTTATTACAGGTTTGAAGAAAGAACTTAAACTAGACCAAGATATAATAAAATGCTGCCCATAAGGACCCAACTGTCTTGGAGTCACAAATAAACACTCGCCTAGGTTATGTTAATACATGGCTAGCTGGCAACAAACTTTCTCTAAACATCGACAAATCAGATTTTGTTATCTTTCATCTTTATGTTTAAATCTGAAAGCCTAAACAGGAAAGCTGGTACGACTAGCTCTATAGCTATTCCAGACTGCTTGTGCCCGTGCAGGTCTGTTTCTTTCTCTTGCCGTAAATTATTGTAAAACATTAAGAAAAATTTATGGCACAAATAAACATTTTGTTGTTGTTTCTTGTAGCTGTTAAGAATATTTATAAAGGCCACTTTTAAAATATTTTGTACAATTTGCATCTTTTATCTGGCTGAAAAGCTAGCCTGTTGTATTGTAGTTTCTTGAATATGGCCAAAAATTGCTTTATTGGAAATTTCTAAATATATTGTATCTTCAAATGGGAAGACGAAATAGCCAACAGTGATGAAAGGAAAGTAAAATAATCTAGATTAATAAGTCAAAGAAAAAGGGCCAAACCACAGTATTCAATAATAAACTACTGAATAATAAAACTAATAAAAATAATGAACTAATAATAAAATCTGTGTCATACTGCACTTTGTCTCAAACTCAAACTCAAATTTAAATATTTTTATCGATTTCAGTTGATTATTTGATGTTGAGTATTATGGCCTTGACAGAAGCTCTTTAGTAACTGTATTGCTGACATAGCAGAAATAGGTACATTTGTTGTATTTTATCTTGTTGTCCTGGTGTACGTTGAGAGAAACCATTTGGTGGTAAACACTGCAGGGTTCATACGAACTCTTGAAGTCTGAAAATGCTATGCCCCGTTTTCCAGGCCTGTAAAAGTCTGGAAAAAGTGTAGATTTTCTTTCTTTAGACCATAACTTCCGATCTTCGTATATTTCAGTGTCTTCCTTGCTCCACCCTCAGTTCTTCCAGACTGGAAAAATGGTGAATAAAATGTCCTGGAAAAAGTTTGGACAGAGTATTTAATTTGCAGACAATAATCTATACGAGCCATGCACTAGAAAACTATCTTAAATCGATTTTAAATCGAAATCTTTGTGGCAGTAGATTTAAATGCTTCAATTTGTCATCCTAAAGATCACCCAAACTCTGAATATGATGGTGAGACAGACGAGTGAACTGGAAGCAAATATTGTATCTGTTGAACGAGCAAAGGAATATGCAGATGTATCAACTGAAGCACCTTGGATACTGGCTGATAATCGCCCGCCTGACAACTGGCCGCACGAGGGGAGGATAAATATTGATGCATATGACCTCAGATACAGAGAAGAATTGCCACTTGTCCTCAAGAATATCGACTGTATTTTCAATCCGGGAGAGAAGGTAAGGAAGTAAAGAGGGGACTGGATCCGAGTTACTAGAAGATACAACATGCGAAAAGTTAACACACACAGGAATCAATAATTGGTTGCAAAAATGAAAATCAATAAATTGAAATTACAATACTATGACGAAAGAGACCTCTGCGCCACTGAGGTTAAAAGAGCCCTTGAACTATTCAAAGTACCGTGTTTTACAACTACGTCATCAATTTGAAACACATGGTTGATGCTTTCTAGACTGCAAGACAGTCCCTTCTTTCGCCAGAAATCAGTGATGGACGAGATCTTTGAGCGATTTTGGCAGCGCGGTGGGCGACAATAATGTTTTCTAAAGTGAACGATATTTTACACGTTGCTGTATGTATAACCAGAATCTTGATTGCTTGTTTCACGTTTGTCAATATATTTAGTCACATAGTTCAATGGCTAGCCAGCGACCTTTATATTTGTGGTGTAATCAAAGCCGACAGCTTGTTAATGGTGTAGTCAGACACTACTACTTAATGGGGAGACGGACACAGTTTGCTAATGGTGGAATCATACTTTAATTCTTAATTATGTAGTGAGACACTATAATTGATCAATGTTGTAGTGAAACGCTATTTGGTATTGATGTAGTTGGACTTCTGTTAATTCCGTAGTCACACACTATTTTAATGGTGTAGTCTTGCACTTGCAAGAACATGGATAGGTTCAATTTACAGCTAACATTTATTCCATACGATCCTATTAGAATGAAACTGAGAAATTGTAAACAATCGTTTCACATCTTCCTGAAAATTGAGGTCCTACCCTAACCATCTAGCTTCTTTATCACTTTCTCAAAGTTCAATAACTCACTTTACAGGCGCATTGAAGGACAAAGGTTCAAAACGAGCATTGTTCTTGTAATTTAGTAATTTCTATCTTATATTAAAGTTTACATATTCCAGTTGTACGGTATTTGTAGTTTTGTTTATTTTATGCTCTCTGATTTTCTAATCTGGTTACCTGGCTCCTTTAGCCCCTATGGTTATTCCAGGTAACCAGTACCTAACTTTATTTTCAATTATTATATATATTTATATGTATATTGTAAATTTAAAGTACAAATAAAGTTGTTGTTGTTGTTGTTGTTGTTGTTGTTGTTGTTGTTGTTGTTCTTGATTGGTTACCTCTGTATCTTTTGTGTTCTATATGACAGATTGGTATTGTTGGCCGTACAGGAGCAGGCAAGTCCAGCCTTACTCTCGCCTTGTTTCGTATCCTGGAGGCAGCTGGAGGAAGGATTATCGTTGATGATATTGACATATCTAAGATTGGTCTGCAGGATTTGCGGTCACGACTCACAATTATACCACAGGTTGGTGCTAGTATTCATAATGCCTGATAGATATGAAACTGCATAATATAAATGCCTTTCAGTTCCTACTCAATTTTGTAAGTTTTCTGATATTTTGAAAGATGTCCAAACGGAAAAACATTTGTCTCAAGCATCAGATTAAGAGTTAAAGACTGACACACTGTTGATTTAATGAGTATTACGCCTCTTTTTACTCTTCTTTTTTCTTATTCTAATAAAACTATAAGTACACATGCACGTTTAAAGGGGCTCTGTCACGGCTATTTCAAGGCATTTTTGCGATGTACGAAATTGTCCACAAATCACAGGAAATCTAAAAATAACAGGTTATCGTGGTAGGAAAACACAATAGAGATGATGATAAGTCATAAAGGAACATGGATGGTTCAGTGAAAGTTTATTCCTGGCTGCCGTCGCTCTCTATATTAACGTGTAGATATTTCCATTTCTAAGAAACGGATGTTTCGCTGGTATTGATTCTGGCTGTTGCTGAGCGTACTCAACATTTATGTTGACTGTTCCTCCGGTAATGGTACTGTCAACGAACAAAGCAGATGGGTATATGGCTTCGAAGACACTTCGATTGTTTTTTCTTCGGAAATTTCTCCAGCAGCTTCAATAACTTGGGCTGTTGAACTTGATGCAGAGTTGCTTGCGGTGTTTGGTACCGATGGCAGTGACATATATTTATGAAGGCATACAACACAACATGTGAGACTATTGTCACTGTTGATCATTTGAAAGTGATGAGTAGTTATTTTTCAAATTTAAAATTCTTGTGTCCTGTTTTCTGCACAATATGTGTTCGAGGCACACTGCTGTCATTTCGTTTTTGAATGAGATGTTTTTGTATGGCGTAATTTGGCCTTAATTGTCTTCAGCTCCACAGCTTCAGTCATTCTGGACAACATTGAGTTGAGCTTGTTGACTCCAAGTGGTTGCAGCTTAAACCACTGATGACATGTTTTAGGCGATTTTATGTTAACAGCCAAGTAAAACTGAGATTCATTCGATATTGTTAGTAATTTTTCTACATATTTCTTGTAAACAGCTACTGGATCATGTTTGATGGGAACACTTGCAAGGCTATACATACAGTATGTGGCTTGACTTGCCTAGCTATAGTGTTCCTTGGATCTGCACTGGTTCTAGTTTTCGGTTGTCATTTGATCGAGTATTCTACATATTTGGTTCCATCATTGTCCACATGAAGAGTCGGCCGGATCTCCCCTTTGTTCCTTCCCTGTCCGAAGACGAAATTGCATCATATTTTGAGCCACATTGTGTTTAACATTGCTTCCGGAGATTCAAACCCCAAAAGTTTCTTTTCATACAAGACATTGATTTCCTCGTCAGTTATCGCTTCTGTTGCATGGGGTTTGCTTCCTGGGACTTTAACTCCTTGTTTGCTCTTCAACATATCTCTTGTATACTTTAAAAGGCTCAGTCTGTCAGTAAAGAGTGCTAGTAACCTTGTTTCTTCATGTGTCTTTCTATACTCAATATCATTCCTTTCAGTGAGGATGGTTCGTATTCTGTTCCATCTTTCTTGTGAACAGCCAATATGAATTTGCTGAGGAAACTATTCAGCATCTCAGGTGCAAGATCCGTCAGAGCTTCCTTTACAGATTGAGTCACCAAATATTGTTTGAATAAATTCACGTCATACCTGGTCTTATGCTGGGTGTTTTCATTTTCCTGGTCTTCTATAAACTCAAGAACATTTTCATAGGAAATTTTGCAAAATCATGTTGCCCATGATGGTAAGTGATGGCACAAAAAAGGACTTCTGAGCCAGAGAACAAGAAAATCAGCTGACTTTATTTGTTCAAAAAACAAATGTATTTCCATATGATAAATTGGTTTATTTAATGGATACCAATGTTGGGATTAAAGGAAATGAGAAGTGCTCTGGATACCGCAACAGGTTTCCAGTTACGTGCTGTGGCAAGTTGTTAAACTTTTTGTTCCCTGTTTTATTATCAGTAACTTAGTGTAAGACAGATTCAAACTTTTACTCTTATACTCAAAATTTTCACAGTGGCCCTCGGGCCTGTAATCAACAAGATTTACTGGCCTAATGCAAATTTCACTGCATGGCCTCAGGCCCGCGGACCAGTAGAGAATTGAACCCTGGTCTATAGTCTTTATAGAAACAAGTTGCAAGTCTAAAGATTAAAAATCTAAATAGCTACATGTAGGTTATACAGTATTTATAGATTAACCTATTAAGAAACTATTTTTGAAATGATCTGTATTTATTTTAGGCCTTGCACTAGATTTGTTTCTAAGTATGCGGAAGATGTCTTATACTTTAGTAATGTGCTATAAAGAGGGTGATTTATATCTTCTAACTTTTTGAAAAGGCGGTGGTCTTGTTTTTCTAAAAGGTCTCTTGAAGCATCTAGTTAAAAATGCTGTGCAACAGTAAGATCTGATACACTTGCAGCATACACAGGTAGACCATGGAGAATTTTCACAAAACGATAGTGTTAAAAAGGTGGTGAACTTCATCTTGTGTGTACCCATCTTTCTGAAGACTCTTTTTAACAAAGAGGCATTTATTTGTTTCATACAAAAGCTTACACTTTACGTGCTCGCTAAACTTTTGCAGTTCGCCTGTAGAGTAACTCCTAATAATGGAATATTATTATATTGCTTCATATTGCGCAGAGTAGGAAATGCAGTCTCAATTACTTAATTGCTGCCGTTAGGCAGCCATCCTATTTTTGTAGATAACAAGAAAATTCAAGATTTTGCCTGTCTGCGACCGATCCGGCCGGCCGGCCGATGACTGGCAGAGTCTACTCCATATATGGAAGGATGCGCCATATATGGAATAGCCAGTTGATATTATGGGATACCATGAGACTTGAATGTTGGA
>JANVCH010071843.1:0-7500 GCA_025505405.1 Epizoanthus rinbou | reverse complement strand
GAACAGATATGTTAGAGGCTATCTGGGAATCCAAGGACCTACAGTTCGCTGCTCGTAAACGAAATGTGCCCGCTTATGCATTTGTTGTTACTGACGGGGCGGCAACAAGATATTACGATGATAAAATGGGTTATCTTAAGAACGCGTCAAATCATCTCACAGCCGGCACTAACATCACCATCATTGCAGTTGGTATCGGAGGTTCGGAGATGCAAAAGGAACATCTGAATGCAATTGCTGATCCTGGAAACGTTCTGATTGCTCCAACGTTTGACGAGCTGCTTGATCTCGTGAATGACTTAATAGATCGTGTACCATGCCCAGGTAAGATGATTTGTAAATGAAGCAAACAACATTCATCCTGATCAATCAATAAACTTCATTATAGTGTTAATACTTACTTTGTAGCCACGAGTAGCCTACTAATTTGTGACACTAACTTTATGAGAAGTTACAAATGCCAAGAAAACTAATATATGCAAATATAAATGACATGAATGATATTCTAAACAATCATTTGGGTAGCGATTCAAAGGATCGTAGAAATTACACGAGCGACGGAGCAATTTGTAAATCAGATAAATAAACAACATTTCAACATTCTGTAATAATAAGAATATTAAGTATTTTTTATTAAAGTACCAATGTTTGGTAAACTTTGCAAAATAGGGTTTTTTAAATCATGCGAGATAGGACTATCTTGCAGCTACATGAGTCAAAACTTTGATTTTGAGAATATTGAAACGTTTAATAAAATAAAATATTCCAGCTACTTCTAATAACTATCCAAATTTTATTTACTATAGTCATTCAATTGTACAATTGAACATTTAGCATTTTCTATATTTTTTAAAGATGGCGAACGACTGACGAGGCGAAAGCTAAATATATCTTGCAAGCCATACTTTTTACCAGTTTTCAAACAGATTTTCACTACTTGTTGAATCTGATCACACAGGTACTTTTTGTATAAAGAGATTTAATTAAACTGTACATCGTAGTTGCAGTAGTGGTAGTAGTAGTAGTAATAGTAGTAGTAGTAGCAGCAGCAGTAGTTGTAGTAGTAGTAGCAATAGTCGTAGTAGTACCAGTAGTAGTAGTAGTAGTAGTAGTAGTAGTAGTATTAGTAGTAGTAGTAGAAGCAGCAGTAGTTGTAGTAGTAGTAGTAGTAGTAGTAGTAGTAATAGTATTAGTAGTAGTAGTAGAAGCAGCAGTAGTTGTAGTAGTAGTAGTAGTAGTAGTAGTAGAAGCAGCAGTAGTTGTAGTAGTAGTACCAGTAGTAGTAGTTCTAGTAGTAGTAGTAAAGTAAAATATAAGCTTTATTAGCATGTTCTTTACAGAAATTGCCAAAGCTGTGGATAATTAATAATACATAATCTCTACCTTAATTTTGACTAATTAATTACATATGGATTGAGATAATAGCCATGTATATACTTGGCAAAGTTACGGAGATTTCATCACATCTGTATTCAATAACTCAGTTCTAAATTGAAATAGTTTGTATACATAACTAGTAGTAGTAGTAGTAGTAGTAGCAGCAGTAGCAGTAGTAGTAGTAGTAGTAGTAGTAGTAGTAGTAGTAGTAGTAATAGTAGAAATTTATAGTTTCTAAACGCGATTAAATAGAAGCGTACTTGTACGATACGGAGTCTATTTAGTGACCTACAAAACTCTTGCAGGTGGTAGAAAATGTGTTAATGGACACCTTCGAGTTTACAACCTTTTTAACAATAGTAGGATTATAGCCGAATTAACAACAAAGAATATCCAGCAGTACTCTTTCGTGATTTTTAACAGTTGAGTAGATGTTAAAAACTGTGCAATGTGAAACTCTTAGAAGTCTGAAGATCAAAACATCTTTTTCAACTGTAATGACTGTGGCATAAACTTTCTTCTTTTCGGAGACATGACTACTGTTTGTTCTTGCATGTGTTGTATAATTCTTATTTGTACTGGTTTAGATAATGCACGGCTATACAACTGGTATAAGATTTGTACTAAGATTGATCAACAAAATCTTGATAAGGTGTCGGCGTTCTTGATTCGGAGAGGGTTCATGAAAGTTTTAGTTTTTGGCCTACTTATCGAAGTAGAACCCTTTAGTTCTTTTAAAGAAAAATGTTCGATATTTTAATGACATTTGTAGTTAACTTTCTATTGTCTTTACTGATGTATCACCTGCGTCAGTTCGATACCAAAACGTGTCGAGTCCAGAGGCATATGCCGGAGACGAACGAATCCTTATAACTGTATAAGTGGTCACATCTCACTAGATACACACATGATAGTGCCCCATATATTCATAGAAACCTATGAGAAGCATTCCGATTTTTGTTTGTGTAGCCTGCTTAATCTATCATTACGTTGCTTAACGAAGTTATAGCTTGATTTCACTATGCCATATAATTTTACAAATCACTGCAGTCGTTATACACTGCAAAAAACAGTATAAAATATTTCTTCGATGTGTTCTCATTCATATAGCACTCTCTATAAAATCAAACAACTACCCTTGGAATCATTGTTTCTTTTCAAGGGCCTGACTCAATTAATACCTGTTCATTAAAACAAAATTAATTCGAGCATCAATGTCTGACGGAAAATTTCGACATCGCTGAAAATGGTGTATTTGGCTCGAAAATTGCCGAATACTCGCAGTGGAAGAAGTGGTGCGAGTTAGGAGATACAGTTCACTGCTCGGCTGTCTCTGTCTGCCGTTGGTTGAAGGGAAGACGCAGTTTAGTAAGCTTGCTTTTCGGGCTTTTCGACAATTTCGTAGTCTCTTGATAGCTAGTAAGATCGTCCAATCAAAGACGTAAGAAACCAGCGGGCCAGTTTTACATAGTTTAAATTTCTAGATTGTCCACAGAAAATTGCTACTTCATTCTGGGCCTCCTTAATTTGTAATGTATGCACTGAACACCTGGAATTATTGCAAGACAAGCTTGGTACCTGCTAATTAGGCAGGTGTAATTGTATCATGTGAGTGGCCGTGCTCAATTATCCAACATTTTGAGGCTTAAGTAACAATAAGTAAGAGCGAGAGACAGACAAATAATAATAATAATAATAATAATGATAACACGCTAAATAGAATTACGACACAAAATGATTTCTTTTCATGCAGACCGTAGTGCTAGAAATACAAAAAATATAAATAACAAAAAAGTTTAAAACACAATGCGACAGCAACAAACAGTTATAAATTCGTGTACTGTGTAAAGTATAAAAATTGTACGAAAATTTGACTGTATTAATGCCCAAATCTGCTCTATTCGAACCTCTTTAACCTAAAGTAATCTAATCTAATAAAATAAAGTATTAATTTAATTTGATTTAATTTAGTCTAATCTGTGGTATAACTACACAAATGGTAGCTAAAATTATGAAGTAATGAAAAGATAAACAGACAGACAGACAGACAGACAGACAAACAAATCATTGCAGTGCATCTTTACCCGTGTTTTACAAAATGACAACATAAGAATTATCAAAACATGCTTGTAAGCTCTTGTAATGAACAAAACGAGAGCGCTAGCTAGCTTAGTAGTGACTACTGATATATGTCATGAAATTTGGTATCACCCGTTTCAGGCTGTGAAATATTGTCAAATCATAACAAATATACGGATGCCAATTCAATAAAAATGTTCTAAGTAAACAGAACAAGCGATCTACGAGATTTATTCTATGATAGCACATCAATTGACCCGGGATTTTATAAACAAGGATCAAATGAGCTTACGATTTGATGAGAGTTAATGACAGTTCAACTCTTGCTCACGTTTGACTGACAACTCTCATCAATTCTTATCAACTCTCATCAGCTCTCATCAATTCTCATAAAATCTCATAAAATCTCGTCAACTCTCATAAAATCTCGTGAACTTTCATCAACTCTCATCAGCTCTCATCAGCTCTCATCAACTCTCATCAACTCTCATCAACTCTCATCAACTCTCGTCAACTCTCGTCAACTCTCATCAACTCTCATAAAATCTCATAAAATCTCGTCAACTCTCATAAAATCTCGTCAACTCTCATCAACTCTCATCAACCCTCATCAACTTTCATCAACTCTCATCAACTCTCATCAGCTCTCATCAGCTCTCATCAACTCTCATCAACTCTCATAATTTCTCATCAACTCTCATCAGCTCTCATCAACTCTCATCAACTCTCGTCATTTCTCATCAACCCTCATCAACTCTCATCAGCTCTCATCAACTCTCATCAACTCTCATCAACTCTCATCAACTCTCATCAACCCCTTATCAACTCTCATCAACTCTCCTCAACTCTAATCAAATCATCATCAACTCTAATCAAATCTCATCAACTCTTATCAACTCTCATCAACTCTCATCAACCCCTTATCAACTCTCATCAACTCTCATATTTGTTTAATCCCTACCTTATATAGTAATCAAGATCGCGGTAGTAATAAAGTACTTCTCTCATGTTCTACAACTTCCGGTGTGTTTGTATCACAGTTTATAGACACTCGCAGCCGTTTTATATTCCTTAAATATAAGACAGCTTTGATAACAATGCTTCTTTAACTTTATCTATAGAGGTTGTTTTATTAAACCTGATCATGAAAACTGAGATGGCCGGTGTCCATTTAGAAAACTTATTGCAACCAAATAAATAAGCAAACGGCTTTTGGATGAAGGGTCTTCCCGTAGAGACCCAGCTGGGACAGAGGGCAGGTACGGGTAGTTGTATACAATAGTCAATAGCTAAATCAAATAAAACGTTAATTAACTGGTTCGTACTCGCCGGTGTCAAACATTGCGAAATATTTGGCCAATTCGTATACCTTAAATTTAATATAGCAAAACCTTGCTTATAAGAACTGAGGGCGAGCTAAGCAGCTTCTATTGTATATATACATATGTCACAGTAATGTTAGGTTCTCATACAAAATGCTATTTACTGATTTCTGAAAGACCAAAAAAAGAAAACACTTGTAGCTGTACTTCAAGTAGTACAAATGACAGTAAAATGTAGTATTTGAACAGTCCATTCGCTAACATAAATGGGTTAGGCCTAATTGAATTCAGCTCGTAACTATGAATGGCTTATCGAGTCTTTCTATACCATACGTAGTATTTCTTAAATCCCTTTGTAATCCTTAGTATCTTAAGGTTCAACAGTTGTAAATAGCTTAGATTATTGTACTTTGCAAACATTGTAAACCAATGTAATTCAGATTTTTGATGGTGTAGTAAATATTATCATATTATCTTAGGGCGCTTTCCATTTGTCGGGTCCGGCCAGTCTGGCCAGGCAGTTTATCACCCTATGTTTGTACAACATCGCACCAGAACGGGCAAACTGGTCAGCACTTCTACTCCAGTAGCGGGAGCATTCTGACCTAAACCAGTTCGGTAAATTGCTCCATTCCATTGCCTTGGGCCAGTCAGACCGGCCAGCTACGATAAATGGAAAGCGCCCTTTTTTTGCCTGCCGGGAGTACTCTTAAAAAATGTCTGTTCCGTTCAAAATGCCGCTAGGATATATGGCTTTCGCCATTCTGTTCACAGTTTTGCTTAACGCAATTTTGACGTTACTGGGTCTGACTTGCTGAACAAGACCAGTTTAAGGTGTGTGTAACTTAGATCAACTTAGTATAGACTCACTATAATTCAATAACTACAAAATAAAGGCAAGTAATGTGAATATATTTTCTTTCTCGTTCACTACTGTTTTTATGTGGATTATATTCAAGTTTTGATGCAAAAAATTTATTCTGCCGGCATCCTTCCTGCTGTTTTGCTACACAACTCAATTTCAGGGAGAATTCGTTTAATCGTAAAATGGGTTGACAAGTTTGCTTTAGTATGGAATCTTGAAAATTACTCCACTGAATAAAAACTTGTTTCAGATGCGAGGTTAACTAGGTTCATACATATTTAAAATTTCATAAACTGACACTAATTTTAGCCTTTGGTTTGTAAACTGAGTTGTTCACATAGGCGGGGGTCTTATTGTAGTTCAATCCAATTTTACTAACAATCAGATTCCAGAAACGTTCATAAATCACTCCACAAGTTTACATGCAGCGAATGTCACGTGTGGGTTTGAAACGTTAATAAGTGCCTCAATAAAAGTTTAGTCGTCGATTAAACTAAACAAAAGTCCAGTACAACTTGTTAAAACAAGCTGAAGAACTCCACTCTCCTTGACTTCGCTTTATTAATAAGCATGAAAAGACTATTGAGCCATTGGAAGAAATGTGTCTAGACCCTAAGTTGCAGTAGGCTTGATAACAGATCTTTCAGAAAGCAAGATCCATCTCGCCGCTTTTCTTTTCATTGTCTTTCTAATGTTTTTCGATTTGATTAGATTTAGCACATTTACAACATGCTAGTGTTAATGATTAGCATTCTATTTGAAAGGCTTATTATCATTTCAATTATACAAACTGGTAAATTCATACTTATTAATTATATATAGTGATTAGAATGCAATCCCAGATGAGAAGATGAATTGTATCTTTTCCCACAGGTTTTGCTTTCTCTCCGACTAACCAGTACCATGTGGTTAATTCCTGATATCGTGCAGAGACAATCAGCCCCCTGTCTTATTTGTTTTGAGTTAACAACCTGCAAGTACCAGTAGATCATTTGAACAGCGTGTACATTACACATATCTTGAAATAAAGAGCAGTGGACTTGAAATGCATTAAGATTCAACATTTTAGATGAATTTTACATGGCATTCAAAACTGAATGCAATTAAGCGGTGTCAATTGTGTGAAATCTTTTATGTATTTTATACAAACACAGTTAACCGATTGAATCATTTTGAGGTACTTTCTTGGTGTTTTTTCACGAGAATGCACCTGGGATCAGGGCCCAACATAACAAAGAAAATAAAAAAGACAGAGGCGCCTCTCTCCCCACTCCTGTCCCCCCCCGGCAGCGCGGCTTCTTTCTCACTCACTTTCTCATTGTCCCACTTTTTGACCACGGGCCAAAACTCGCTCGGGGGGCCGATTTTCGGACTTTTTGGCAAAGGACGGGGCTGTTTTGCAGTCTAGGGTGGGGAGACGAAAAGAAAAAAGTTTAAAAGTGAAAGTTTGAAACTAAAAGATGGGTGAACGTTTTCAAAGTTAGAAGTCGGGTATATAATTTAAAGTGATTTTAAAAAATAATGATATGATTCCTGGTTAACAAACTGAAAACATTTTCAAGTGGAACTTAAGCTGACTTTTGAGTTTTAAAATATCCGTCAACGCATTCCAACATACAATCACTTTCCACCGCTGAAACGACTTCGGAAGGTTTTCATGAAACAGAAACAGCCGGAACGAGAAAGGCCTGCTCAGTGACTCAATGGCCAAGTTAGGTAATTACTGATCGAAAATGTTAATCATAAATCATTTTGTTGTAGTCTGTGTAACAGGCTCTACAGGGAGAGAGAGAGAGAGAGAGAGAGAGAGAGAGAGAGAGAGAGAGAGAGAGAGAGAGAGAGAGAGAGAGAGAGAGA
>JANVCH010071832.1:0-10051 GCA_025505405.1 Epizoanthus rinbou | reverse complement strand
TTCACGTCTGTTCACACTTGGTGCTGCGTTTATTGCATGCTTATGTTATGCTTATCTTATTTCACAAGTGTGAACTAAGCTGTATAGAGAAGCGACATATGAACGGGACTCAAAATCTGAATGGCCGGGGACAAGTTACCTTGAAAAAGAGTTTCAATCTAGGCGAGGATCAATGATTGCTTTCCCGTACGACTTTTCTTTGATCAGTGACAAGCACGAGCAACGAATCTCTAAGGTTTGCTTTGAACAACATCAGGTTTTCAGCCATAAGAACTTTTCTGTTGGTGAGGTTAACGAATACAACAAGACGAAGCGCTGCCAAACGAGAGGGGGGAGAGTGAGGTCAGAGTTGTGTGCTGTAGCGTTCCAGTCGTATTGGTGGGTTTCAGAGCTGCATATATATAAGACACGATCGGACATGACTGAGCTGTGAACTTTAAAGATTTATTTTAGTGAGAATAAAACTCCGCTCTCATCTAACAACTTCGGCATTGAGTTATTTATTTCGCTTCTCACAGGTTACACCGCTGGAGTCGACGGGGGATGAGATAAATATCATTATATTCTCGGAGCGAGTTTTTGCGCGCGGCGGTGAAGTGGGAGACTGGGGAGACAAAAGCGTCACTCTCTCCCCATTTCTTTTCCTCCAGCCGCGGAGCTTCTTACTCTCCCCAATGCTCCTACTTCACCACCTTGCGACAAAAATCGTTCGGATTTCTGGCGAAGGAAGGGACTGTCTCGCATTCCACTTGGTAGCGTGTCTTTGTGTTAAACGTCAGCAGTAGATAGTCTGATCTGGTATTCCATCAGTTATTGCCAACTGCCGTCAAACTCGTTCAGAACGTCCAGTGGCCTCGCAAATAGGGGCTTTACACAACCTGGTCCGCAACGTCGACGACGACGACAGAGAACAATAAACTGCACGTTGGAATGCACCAAGTTGACCACCTGTTCACCGTCGTCTTTAGGAAAACAACGTGAAAAGCTCAAGTTCTGCGTTTTGTAGACATCCTCAAAATAAACTACAAATTGTCCCGTTATTAGTTTGGCCTGAAAACTAGGGTCTGAAGTTCCTATAGTTCGCACTCCTGCACATAAGGAACAATGAAAAGAAATGGATGACACGTAATGGAAAAGAGAATACAAGAAAGAAGAATTTAAGCAGCCGTCGTAATTAACCATAATAAAAACATGGCGACTGGTACATTTACCCATAATTCTTAGCGCACGAAAACCCTAAAAACACTCATAAAAATGAACTGAAAGGTCCTAAAATCTTCAAACCTAGCGTTCACAATGCTTTTAGTACAGGGACGAATTTCGCAAAAACTTATGACTTTCTATGTGCCTATTCGTTGTGTTAGGTTCGCATGGTATTGTGGTTAAATGTACAGCCGCAATCTTTTTTATTAAGGCCAATTAAGGATTTCAAATTGTATCGTGATTAACCAATCAGAAGCGAGGATTTACGCTACTCGTATGATTAGTATAGGAAACACCACTCACGTTCGACGTGTTTCATATGGAGTGAAACACTCTTGTAACTAGCTTGATTTTGATGTAGATCCTGTGTAAAAATCAAACATTTTAGTCATTTTTCCAAACACGTCACGGTATTGAACACGAGAAATATTTGCTACTTGCTTTACTTCACTATGTATGCGTTATTACATGCGTTGAAGCTCCAATGTTTACTTTCCATATAAGGAAAGTGATGACTTCATCAGCCATAAGAACCTTTCTGTTGTTTACAACAATTTTCTTTTTGTAACTTAAAACTCTCTAGCATGAAGAATAGTGGCCAGATTCAGCTTTCAACGTCATTTGCAAGCGGCGGTCATTTCTTTTATTTCAGTGTCCACACATCATCTTTCTTCTTGCTGATATTATATTACAGTGCGACTACAGAAACCTGGGTCACTTTGATTTGGCCGACTGAAATTAACAAACCGTAAAACTATCCAATGAGATTGAGAATGAGCGATTCCCACGGTTTGTCTGGAATCAAAACCGCAAACTCCAATTGCATTGTTTAAAAGTCATGTGATGATTGGCTACTCTTCCGCAAGTGACCCCGGTTTCTGTAGTCGCACTGTATAATCACAAATATATTGGAAAACAAAATTTGGTATCATATCAAGGTTTTAAGATGTGAGCAATAGTACGTAGACACTAAGGGATATTTCGTTTAACTGTTAAGCATGAAAAAGTGGCAACAAATCTCTATTACCAAATGTTAGTGCGAAATTAGTTCGGAGCTGCGCGATTCCCAAGGGCTATCGAGTCCGCCATTTTGAAATAACTTGGTGATGACCAAGCGGACCGCGCGATTACGATTAGGAAAGTTACTGGGGAGAGGCACAACTTCCCCTGTTCCGTATCTAGTATCTATGTACGAAGCGCTGATAACAATAAAGCTTGGCTTCTATTTATATATAGTGACGGAAGCATCAGCGGAACGTAAGGAAGCTAAGTTAAGTTATGAATTTGTGAAACCAAAACATGACATCAGTTACACATAAATGTTATTCTCTTATTTATTGGAGTATGAAGTAAGAATTAATGAGATTACAGCTTATTTTAAACGTAATTTAATTTATATTGCGCTTCTCATAATATTTTACTAAAGCGCATTAAACTGTAAGCAGAAAACAATAGCATCCCGATCCTGATGTTTTACGAGTCGGCAGACGAGATGAGTTTCCACTCACAAACATATATGTATATATGTGACGTATGCGTCATTTGTATATATATCTAACTTAATATTATCTATTATTTATTATAATTCTTTGCACGTTTCTCAGTTATACTTTTAAAAAGTAGCAATGTAATATAGTTGACAATGTAGTATAGCTGCTTAAATCCAATCCAGTGTTGCATGTTTTAAAAAGCAACTAAAAACGTATCTTTTCCGGAAGGCGTATTTATAGATATCAAACTCAGCTTCATTTCCTAAATTAACAATATTGTAAATTATTGTCTTAGATATTTTTCAGTAGATAGAACCTTTCTAATTAGATTTTACTGTACAGCACGCGAGAACATCTACCAATGAATCACGCGCTCTAGAAATAGTAATTTATTATTATTATTATTAATGCACAGCTCTAGGGAATAACTACAATTAATAATAATAATTATATACCTCTTTGTCTTCTTACAAATCACTGAGCAATTTTACCGAGATCCTCAACTGAAGACCTTTGTACGTACATGTCACTTACTAGGCTATGCAATCCAGCCACATACGTAACATGTAAGGTACTGAGTGGTTTCAGTAAATACTTACATTCCAGCATCCTCTACATGCAGTGGCACCTTCTCTGCCCCGTCTGGTGGCTCTCGTGCAAATAAGTACGAATTGTTTGGTTTGGGTGATGAAGCATACTTTGACCCAACTGGGAGTTCTGGTGATGGATTCAATTCTCCTTCAACCACCCCTCCAGATGAAGACCTTGACGTCGTAAATTCAGTTGTTCCTGCTATCAGGGGTAACGTTGGTGATACAGAATGACTCCTGCTGCTGCTGTTCCCACTTCCACCACTGCCATCTTGATAGTCGGAGCTTTCAGCTGGTGTTTGAGTGTCTACTGTTCGAAAATTACTCTGGCTGCCAGATAACATTTCTTGAATTGGTGCCCTTCTGCCATCAGTCACATCCAACACCTATGGCCAAACAGTGACCAGTAACAAGCAGTGATTAGTGACAAAACAGACATCAGTGAAAAACAGTTAACAGTCACAGATAAGATTTCATCAGTAAACAAGCAGTGATTAGTGACAAAACAGACATCAGTCACAAACTATAATCAGTAAAGACACATTCATCAATAAACAGGCAATCATCAGTAACAAATAACAATTAGCAATGAACATACAGTCACAAAATACAGTTAAATAAAAATGTACATATTAATTGTGCAACAGAGACAACAGTGGAAAGACCGACTGTTACATTGATTTATATTATTTACAAATTTTATATGATTGTTAAAAACTGTTACAATCAAGACAAGTTAGATGTCGATTACATTCACACTCTAGAAATGCAACAGGTCTAAAGTATGGATCACAGGTCAGTTGCAAGTCACAGATCAAAGGTCACAGGTTAAAGGTCAAATGTTACCTTTAACTTTTAACCTGTGTCCTGTAACCTTAAACTTGTGACCTGTACTTTAAACCTATTGTTAGAAATGTTCTCCCTTTGGAGATGGAGGTGGGGTTAGTTTCTTCAGTTCTGACAAAGAACCCAGCTTAGTTGAATTACATTATTTTATGTTGTATTGTATTCCACATCTGCTAATGCAATATCAGTGAACAGTTCTTATCCTTGAGATGTTCAAATGAAGGGTGAAATATTGTGCCTGTCAGAGTGCTTCTTAATTTGATCACAGTTTTACATACTAACTGTTCAACCAATTAATAATCCAGTTTATTTGAACTTGTAACTACACTACTGTCTCCTGTCAGACTGCAAACAGTTCAATAAATCCTAACTACATTTATTTACTGTAACTTAGTTATCATCTTGCAAATCTGTTCTCAAAAATAATCCTTTTTCATTGCCACTCCTTACTTAAATCTGCGGTTGAGAGCAATTTATCAAAGTTTTGTTTCCACTGAAAGAATACATAAGTTGGTGGTTCAGCCAATAATCAACAAATATTTGTTAAACATTTGCATTCATTGGTAGATCTATTAACAAGAAAATGCATGGACATCTGTCCATTCCTACATCATACTTTGGTGCTGCAAAACGTTTGTGTGCCCTCTTGTAACTTGGGCGTTCTAAGTACTGCAAAATTAAGATCTTTAATTGACAATATTGAAGATATTTAAAAACAATTTCTCCAGTTATTACAGAAACATTTATGTGTAAATATTGTTACGCTAAGACTAACATGTGTCCACTTCGCATCATCTTGGTCATTTGGCTCTGTACTTCTTGTTTCTAAAATTGGAGTATTGCATCGACCAAGATACAATGATGTGCCCTAGATCTATCACAGCTTTGCTTTCATAAAACAAAAAGGGCAAAGCATTATAATTATTAGTTGTTGGTAGTTAGCAGTTAGCAAGTTAGAATTAGTTTTCTCACTTGTTCTGGAAGAATGCAAGGATTTCCAAGTATGTCACCACTTGTAGCCATAGAATGGAGAAATCCACTCACTCTATCAAGATGACATTCATCTCCACCAGTTATCAAAACTAATCTCTGAATTTCTGTGTTAAGGCCTTCGACACTACGTCTCTGATGTCCCCCTTCTGTTGTTCTGGGTAAAACTGGAATGGGAATTGCATTTGACGGTGCAGCCCTTGACTGTGTGGTGTGAGGAATGGCAGAATGGTTGCCGTGTAGTGGTGACAGTCGACCATGGACCTGAGTTGCCTTGCTACCCTGTTTGGTACGCTGTAGGTGTTGTTTTAGTTTCTGTGTAATGATGCAACACTGTCAGAATAGCATACAAGTAGAAATATCCATGGTGCATTTTGATTTGTTCGACACAACTTGGATAAAACAAATATTCATATTCAATGAAACATATATATTCATTTTTTGCTATCAAAATGCAATTAATAAAGAATAATGACAATGTATATTAAAATAGTGTCCAATGATATCTATAAATATGGTAAAGTTTTCCTTTCAATGACACTATATAGATTCAAGTGAAGCCCAAACAACCAAATAAGACTATCTTAGTACTGATCATTCTCAAATGGGTTCAATAAAATACTATAACTTATTTTATTGACTGGGTAATTTGGTGATGAAATGGAGACCTTAAACAGAAATGACAACCGTGTCAAGTGTATCACATCTTTGTATCAATTATGCTACTGCCGCATTTTATAAAGTTACCTCTTTTAAATGGTCAGCACTGCCCCAGGAATTTGATCTCTTGTGTCGTGCTCTTCGAGATTCTTCACTCTCGCATATCTCATCCCATGATGCAGGTGTCTGTCACAAGGTCAAAAGAGATGCAGTCAGAGGTAATTACTATTCAATGGTAGCAGGAATCAACACCTGCAACAGCACCAGTTGTCAATCTGTTTCCTAAGGAAAATGATATTCATTAATAATCATTATTCATCGGTGATTCACACTTGTTCAAAATTGAGTTATGGAGCCTGTAGTTTTGCATCAATTAGTCGCATTCAGCAGAGAACAGGCTCATGGTGCTTGTCATACACTGCAAAACCTGATCACTACACAATCATTGAGTCATAGCGCCCATAGTTTTGCATCAATTAGTCGCATTCAGCAGAGAACAGGCTCCTGGTACTTGTCATAAACTGCAAAACTTGAGAAACACTTTGGAAAATGTCCAGATCACAACACAAAATGGACTTTTTAATGAGTTCATCTTATATCTTGCCTTTATAAAACAAACTCAGTCTATGTTCTATACTACAACAACGCAACCATAATTGTGAATAACTATAAGATTCATGAAGACCTGAAAAATGAAGACTGACGGCAAAAGACCAGGAAAATGATGGCCAAAAACCCTAACAAAATAATAAACAAAATGTTGCTAAACTCTAGATACTTGGTGTTCTATACCATGTTTTGAACAACCTAAGTTACATTTTCCAAGTACAGAGGACACCTGCTTAGACATGAAAAAATACAGAGATTTCCAAGCTTTAGAAATTTGAAATGCAAATGTCACTTAGACCATTTTTACACCAAGCACTTCAATTATTCTAGAAATTTAAGTTAGAGTTATTCTGTGATTCATAGCTCACTGAACAGGGTGCAAATTAAGGGCCTACAAATGACATTGAACAAGTAGGGCAAACCTTGAGATTTGTAGACCAGCAACTTAACAGCCTACAAATTTGAAATAAGAACTGACATTAAAACTTTCTTAACATCGGAAGCAAGACTGAAAATTTGTAGGCCACAAAAAATCCTTAATTCGCACCCTGCTGAATAGTGACATGAGCACATAAAAGTCATTGGAATGTGATCAGAACCACTCTAACATCTCATTACCTCCAAAATAATTACAAAATTAATATATTTATATCAAGACTGCATCCTAAAATCAGTTTTTTTTGTCTAAAGTGAAGCAAATCCAATTTATTATTATTATTATTATTATTATTATTATTATTATTTATTTCTCCCTGTGTTACTTCATTCATCCAGAAACCACAGCAATCTTATCGTTTCTAACACTGAACCAACATTTCTAATTGCCTATATCAGTTATATATTAAGTAGGGAAAAACTTTGTGGTGCACTTCAGTACTCTCAGGAAGTCCTGTTTGCTAATTACATAATAAAATATGAATAATTATTTCAGACTAGCAATACGGTGACAGCTGCCTCTGAACTTGCACAAAAATAGACAATGTCTGACAAGTTATTTTGTAATATTAATGCTACCCAACAAAATACTGCCAGCTCACATATTCATTGTGCCTAATAATTTAACTATCCCATAACACCATAGCTGAAACTAAGTAAATTTATCGGGTTTTAATTTGCATTTTACTATTAAAATTTATTTTCTGCTTAAATTTAGTGCTCCAATTCTGTTCGAAATAAAATGTCTTTAGTTTTCAATAAATCCAACATCTTAACAATCACACTGCTATGATTTCCTATTCCATTGATGCCTGAATCATGATCTGAAACATGAAACTGTTCCTTATCACTTATGAATTATTATTCACCAGTCCTAAATGACCAATTTTCGAGATATGGTCCAATTCTTCAGAACAATAGTAAAAACTGTTCCTTGTGCATTATTATTCACCAGTCATCAAATAATAACCAATTTTCGAGATATGGTCCAATTCCTCAGAACAATAGTTCAAGACTATAAAGTGTGGCAACTACAACAAATATATGAAAACATGGCACCTTTCTCAATTGGACATACATGTTTGTTATTGGGAATTGGTGCATATCTCTTGGAAATAAGCTATGGTGTAGTTAAAGAAAATATCCACATCCCTACTTCACCCAGGAATTTCTGGTACTTAGTATCATCAATTTACAGAGTAAGAAGAAGCATGAAAACTCTATTTTTGTGCTATTTGTTCATATTTGTTCAAGGACACTTGGACAGTGGATGTGTGAGTACTTAGACAGAGGTGTTCAGAATCTACGTTTCTTTGTGTTGCAGTGTACATACACCATACATGAAAAACCTTCTTAGATAAGCACTGTACAGAGTGGTCCACAAGTACACACTGAATTCCAAAAGCTCTCAGAGTGTGGGAGTCATAATGACGAAACATCAGAGCTACTTTGTAATGGTATATGGTATATTTACTTGTATGTTAAGTTTTATAATTTTCAAAACCAGACTCAAAACAAGATGTACATTATACACAGTTGTTCACTTTCACTTTGCTAGTACGTACCCTTTAGAATTTTACTCATAAAACAACATCCTACTAGCACATATTTGCTTGGGGTTTTTAAAAAATATGAGGTCAAGCCTTGATAGTGTGCTGTGTACTAACTGCTTTGTAATTACCAAAATTAATGCTAGACTTGCCAGAGTGGAACGCAGGTGAGACTTTATACTTATGTCTAATATATACCTTTGCCTCGTTATCCGGTACTGCTAACAATGGATCTTATCTAATCTACAGACCGACCGAGTCCTGAACAACAAGGAACATTCAAGTAACAACATTCACTGAGCTCCAAAAACAAAAATAAAGGTGGCCAAATTTGTGTCCAATGCCATTCAAATATACCTTGAGCTAAAACATAATTCAATGATAATTTTAAACTACTTTAGTAAATAATACTACCATAAACAGAATCATTGGAACCCAGAAAAAAATTGCAGAAAATTCTCATCCATTTTTTTTTCATTCTAATACAGAATCATAAAAAGTGTTCATTACTTTTCATCTGTAAAGTCTTGAACTGCAGTAGAAATAGAAATTATTAATACATGTCAAAATTAAGGTTATCTTCAGGTACAAAAAGAAATGGTAAGTACTCATTTTAATAACAAGTAAGCAGATGCAATAAACCAAAAGAAATATGTATCCATTCTAGACTACTGTATGTTCACAACTCCAGAAATGACAATTAAGGACTGGATCCATCTACACAAAAGATCCCAGAAGTCAATGCTGTAAATGCTAATTTGGCATGAAAGAACAAAACAGAATCATTAGGCTATACAAATTGTGATGGGATTCACATAATGCATATCCTAAATGGATTGTTTCTTAGATGATATAAAGTAACGCGTATTGTACTGAAACAATAGCTTGAGAAACACTCTTGATGATACATTGTGTAAAACACTTGTTGGAGCATTGCCTTCTGGGATCGTTTGGGTTGTAGTTTCTGGAGTGGTGAATTGGTCATTCCCAACCTAGGGATGTAACCCAAGGATGACTAGACTGGACATTGCATTTTGTCACTGACTGGACCCATTTGTTTGCAAACCTTACAAACTGATAGTGTACATATGTGCTATGCCTGATAATCTACTCGATGTTATAACTTGGGCTTTGAGTGTACATATAAATTTGTTGCTAACTGTAAACAGGCATGCACTGTACCACCTAATCTCATGCTAAAATATCCATATTACTTCATTTGGTTCAACATGTATCAGTTTAGTTGGCCGAAAAAAGTAGGATTTCCATTAACCACATCCTTAACTTATCCATATAAGTCCCTTTGATTATAGATACTGCAGTTGTGCGTACCACCTGGGGGTACTCAACCCTTACCTTATAATTTCAAAAACAATTTCAAAATGGTACCCCTTTTATACGTATCTAGACCAAATCTGCACCAGTAAAAAGTACTACATGTACAAGTACTCAATAGTATACATTTTAAAAAAAATTAAACTGATATCACTTCAAATGATTGTCCAGAAATATTTACAGCTTAAATTCTTGCTTTGCAATCTGTGGCCTCATTTGCAACCTTTTATGTACTTGGGTTAATAACATAGATGCCAAATTAATTTGTGAATTGGGACCCAAATTTATCTGTAATTGCCCTCTGGTTTGAAATTTCACATGGGCAATTACAAAATTACCATGG
>JANVCH010071821.1:0-10051 GCA_025505405.1 Epizoanthus rinbou | reverse complement strand
TCACTCACTCACTCACTCACTCACTCACTCACTCACTCACTCACTCTTTTGATCTTTAATCAGTAGTGATTAGCAATACTTCATAGCAGCATCTTACACAGTCAACAACTTCTTTCCGTCATGTGGGTTCAAGATGGATAAAGATACAAATTTCTCAGCATGTTTGAAGCAGGATTAACCAGAGTCAGATTTAGAGAATTTGGATAACAGGAATATATGTTAAGAGATCTAAAGAGATTTACGGGATGGTTATTGTACATACGAGACCATATACTCACCTGCGGTCACAAGACCTTCTGGGAGTTTTCGTAGCATCTGTTTCAGTAGACTTGTGGAGTTGTTCACATCATGCCATTTCTAATAAATACAACAAACAAACTGTATCATTAGTTAGGCCAATTAATCTTAAGTGATTCACACACATGCAGTACTGATAGTTCTTTGGCATGGCACAATGCTAATGATACACATAGTGCCAATGGTTATTAGGCATGGCATAGCTTAAGATATTTGACCATTTCACAGTGTCAGTGATTTTGTGCACAGCTTAGTATTAATGATCACTACATCATCAATACCTGATGATGACCACACAGGTTAAAAATGTTCCTAGTTTTTTTTAATTTTAAATTTTATACCAATACTTTATCGACAAAAGATATATACATAATCATAATTCATGGGCATAGTGCCAACAATGCGTGACCATTACACAGTGCTAATGATCCCTTCTAATCCATCAGTCTAGACACATCTTCCTAAACGCGCACTACAAGTACATAACTTATCAATGGCCTCGTTATATATGCAGGGGAGTACAAATCTTGCTCATGTACTATATACATGGAAACAAATTATCAAGAGATTGCTCTGTACATACGTCATCTTGGAAGTTCACGTTTTCTGCTCCCTTGGAGTTAAGTTCCTCTACCAGGGCAGTAACAGCAGCTGAGTTTCCAGGCACCCTGCAACGCAAGTTAAAAATACATCTGACTTTCACTGTTTTACAGTGCAACTGCCATAACTGGTGTTACTTGGTGTATCAGTCCAGTCTCTGAACTGTACACATTGTAAAGCAAACCAATAAAATTGAGCTATTCCCACAGTATGTGTGGAATAACACTGTAACGACTTTGCTGCGAGTGGCGGTCTTTCTCAGAATATTCTACATTCTGGTTCAGGAATATCAAATGAATGAAGTCCAAGTTGAATGCCGTTTATTTCATATTAAAACATGAAACAAGCTTCTTAAAAATAGCTGTGATTGTCCTCACTTCAGACATATACATGTTCTCTATCAATGTGGTATCCTCATATAATAATAATAATAATAATAATAATAATATATTAATGACCAATCTTGCAGCATAAGCTGAACTACATTGGATATAATTTGATTTATATTATAATATAAAAAATTATCAATTAAGAAACAATATAGTACAATTAATGAAAATTATGTATAGTATACACTTGCATTTGGGCAAGCAAAAAAGCCTCTTTTGATGTAACAACAACAACAACAACAACAACAACATGTTTATTTCTCAGCTGCACAAATTAACCACAATTATCATTCAGTTAAGACAGAGACAGGTGCTGGCTACCTGGAACAACCATCGGGGCTAAAAGAGCCAGGTATCCAGAACTATTATTTGATTGAATATGATTGATCAGTAGATGAATAGAAAGGATAAGAGAAAGAAAACTGTGGAAAAATAAACCCCAATGTAACGTTTGTAGTATCATTAGAACAAATAGTAATGAGAGAACATAAGTAAAGCTGTAGTTACCTGTAAACTCCCACGGTATCTATTCCTTTCTTCTCAATAACTTCAGTACAGTGGTCCACAATCAGAGGTACTGCCTAACAGACACAAAATAATATGTCGATTAAAATGTGTTCCACTGTACTTGCTTACGAAGAACCAACTTTGATGTAATTATAGTTTCTAAATACTGTAGTGCTGAAGATAGCCTTCTATAACACTTGTGCAATTTTATAACATGTCTATTTAAATTCAACTATATAACAACTGGTCCACAAACTAGATTTTAAATAGTTGAGTCAACCTGTGCCAATTTCATATGAAGCTAACTTGATTGGATTGCATTAAATACCAAGACAAATACCTTTTGAGATCAATTTCTAGTTGGTGTCTACTCTGATAGACAATCAATTACATCGTGTAAAGTATGCATATTATAAGGTAAAACTAACGTAGACAAGCTGATACCATGCACTCTTCTAGTTGCTAGAAATTAAATTATTAGTGGTCTGTCTCATTGATAATAGATCGAATTTCCACAGATCTCACCTTGTTAACCTTCGACGGGGGGCACAGTTCCAGTGGAACCCCAACAGAATGGCCTATATATATAACCACAATAAAATTAATAAATAACCACGGCTTACTCTAAATTATTAATCCCCCAACCATTAACTCCAGGCCATGTTATCCACAACTTTATAATGCCTACAAACGTGACATTGGGATTTCAACTACTGCTATTACTGGGGAATTTGGGTTCTCGATTGAATGTTTTCCAGTAGGAAGGGGGTTATACTACTGACTACTTTGGCAAACAGGAATGGGGATATACTACTTACTACTTGGATAAATAGCAAGGGGGGATACACTACTTACTACTTGGGCAAATAGGAAGGGGGTATACTACTTACTACTTGAACTAATAGGAAGAACGTTATACTACTTACTACTTGGACAAATAGTAAGGGGGTTACACTACTTACTACTTGGGCAAATAGGAAGGGGATATACTACTTGCTACTTGAACTAATAGGAAGAACGTTATACTACTTGCTACTTGAACTAATAGGAAGGGGATATACTACTTACTACTTGAACTAATAGGAAGAACGTTATACTACTTACTACTTGGACAAATAGGAAGGGGGGATTTACTACTTACTACTTGGACAAATAGGAAGGGGATTACACTACTTACTACTTGGGTAAATAGGGGGATATACTACTTACTACTTGGACAAATAGGAAGACTTACTACTTGTTATGGGCACTACCGACTGCCAGTCAGTAGTGATGGGTTGTAATACCTACCAGGTGGGAAGGCAGTTGCTGGTGATGATGGCTTCTTTCTCTTCTTACTTGCCTTGTGCCAGTGATTCTTAATACTGTCACCTAGAGAATGCAAATAATGTGAGATACAACCTTGGGCATGAGGTCAGCACCAGCAAAAAACAGCTTCCTTGTCAATGACATAGGAGAGAGAAATAATATCTTGTGACTTCTCAATGAAACAGGGTGAAGTAGAAGAACACCACATAGGGTCAATATTGAATCTCTTATCACTCTTTACTGAAATAGGATAAAGAGGGAAGGACCCCTTGTAGGATCAACAAAGAATCCCTTGCGCATCTTCCAAGATGAAGCACAAAGAGTAAAGAACTCTTGTATCGTCAAGGGAGAATCTTTTGTGTCTCTTAAATAAAATAGGATAAAGTGAAAGAACCCCTTGTACGGTCAAGAAAGAATCCCTTGTGCCTTTCCAGCAATACAGAGTGGTTGAGTAGTTGAGAAGTAGGTTGAGTAGTTGAGTAGTAGTTTGAAATTCCAGTCTTATATTTGCATTCTAGTTTCTACCCAGTACAGCATTTAAGTATTACTTCTGATATGCCTTTGAATGCAATAAGTATATATACCACTCTTGGTGAATATTGTATTTTTTTACTGAATTAACATGAAATGTGACGTGACATTACATTACGTTACCTTTCTTATGTTGTGTAAATGGTGATGACTGACCTCCAGAAATATTCTTGAAGGAGAGGCTTTTCTTCAGATTGGAAATACTTGACATTTTGCTACCAGTGGGCGGTGAGAGTTTGTGACCAGTTTGGGAAGACTGAGAACTAAGAAAACAAGCCGCATTAAGTAATGGTTCAGATGCGAACAGTAGAAAAAATGGCAACAAAGCTGGAGAACTTGAAAGGAACTTTATTTAAAATAGAGGCTTAGGATTGGCTCAGGGGTAAAAAATGGTGAAAACGTTGGCCAAAAACATATAAAATCAGTTATTTCTAGCCACGTTTTAGTTTTCAAGTATGTAGGGAACCATGGCAATGAGAAGATCTGTTCCATCCTTGGGTTCTGTTCTGTTCTGTTCTGTTCTGCATTTCCATATTGAGTTTGGGCGGTGTTTTGGGTATGTTAAGGTGTTCTATTGCAGTTGTTGTGGGTTGCTCTGGGATGTTCTATGGTCCGATGTTCCTGGAATTACTACATGCCTATTTTACTCTCTTAAGGCAACACAGGGGTCATTCAGAACTTAGCATAATCATGTTATTGGAATAGAAGCAGCTCCCTTTAACAAAACAAGTGCTTAGAAATGTCTTGTAATTAAACACTATCTGAGCCTTATAACCGCAAAAGCTGCTGAACAGTCAAAATGTGAAGTATCCCAGTTAGGTGGTGACTCGGAATATTTTTTATCCAAAACAATATGTTGTGTACATGCCTCACAAATCCAAATACTTGCTTCAAGTGAATCTGGAAACGCTTATGAATCTGTAAAATGTCTTTCTAGTATAAATGTAGCTTAACCACTAATGCAATATCCAACCTTTCTTGTTCAAGATTCTTCATCTTCCTGATGATCAAACTCTGGCTTGTTACACCTCTTTCCTGTCATGAAAGAAATGAAAAAAATAATATACATAACCTAATTTTTATTTGTTATAATCCCAATAGATTCACGTGCTAACGGGCAAGTATTGTCCCATATCTTGCAAATTTGCACCTGATACTGCAGACATTCTTTTTATGGAAATTGTGTTAAACTTTAACTTTTACTTTGGCTGCAACAAAGCCGAAATCATACTTACATCTTCGTCTGGGTTGTTATTAGCTTGTATTGTTCCTATCCATGACATCATAGACTCTCGGTCCTCAGCCTGAAATTTGCAGCAGATTATAAAACATAATTAAGGTACTAATATTAAGACAATCTTCAAATACCACTATGGACACTCATGACTGTGGGAACTTCTTTGCAGAAATCACCATCGTAAAGCAAAGGTTTATGTAGCACTAACACAACTGTCGATCAGCAGGAGTCTTGGAAACAGGGGTACTGAATGGCTTTGTTGAGTTTTTATGTCCATATACATGTCGTAGTTGTGTACTGTTCTTGAATTGGTAATTTATAGATTGGTAAATGACAATCTGGTAATACAGTTTTTCCTCTCATCGGACATTTACACCAGGATACTCATTCGTTGCTTGGGTATTGCTATGTTTATCACTCAACATCAAACCTTCATCATGACAATGCAAGATTCCTTATTACTACATATAATCGGATAACCATTCTATACCTGAAACAAGTACTCTGATCCATTGAATGTCGTGAGTCTAAAAACGTTTTTTCTCTTGGTATAGTCATGAGCAATATCCACAATGCTAGACTTGATGCTGATTGGTTGGTCATCCGTCGGTCCATGGCCTTGGTTTGCACTAGACTTGTCCTTGTACAGATACAAGACATGCCCTCGTAACACTGCAGTCACTGGCTTCCAAGACCGCGTACTTGATCGCTGTAAAAAGGGCGTAAGTTGAGAATGTGAATTATGTGCAACTGCATGAAATATCTCAATACACACTCAACTGGTACATTTACAGATAAACTACTACATCATCTAATCCTGATTAACTAAACAATCAGTGGGCTGGTGTGATGCGCAAAAAACCTTGCCAGACATACATGTACATGTATTTAGATTTAGAGTTGAATGCTTTAATATGCTTCTTTAGCTTGTTCTAAGTGGAGCTCTCCGTAGACTTAGGGATGTCGTATTGTAACTAACTTGTAAGAAAGTTTTTACTTAAATCTCACCAATCCGTGCAGGACCCTTCTACTATCCTGCAGCAAAAATGATAATTTCTCGCAAAGTAATTTACTCAAAGTATCCGTGTCAGTATCATTTCTTCAGATGGTGTTGGTGAAACTTCACCCGAAGGCTTGCTTTACAACTACCATAAATTACTACCGGTACAACATAATTATGCTTTGAAATTGCCAAAGAATTCCTAATAACTACACACTCGCCAACGTGAATAACTATGATACTTTTGCATAACGAGGCCCTATGTGCCAGGAGGCGCGCGAAGGACAGGTAACTTTTGCATAACAATGGTAAATATTTCCATAACAACTGAAACTACACATAATACAATAAATAAGGACACTTTAACACTCTGGGATGCTTTGGAGAGAGCCACACTGAAGACAGGTTTTGCCACAAATTGAAGCTACACAGTCATCTTTCCATTGCACAATAAGAGATTGCAGATTTGTTATGTTGTGGAAAACAAAGCTTCACTAAGCTTCTTAGACAAGATCTTAAAGTTGTACGTTTGTTACCATTTGACCACACATAAATAAAGAATAAGAACTAAAATGTTCATTATGGTAGTACACCTAACAATATACTTACCCGGCCACCATCAGCTTCTTGTTTTTTCCAAAGGAGTCCTTCTTTTGAAACCTACAATCGAAACACTTGCTATTAGTTGATGTATAGCAACATTTCAAACTTTAGCAATGTATACAAATAAATCACAAGGCTCAGAGAGACATGAAATAATGTTTTTCAAAAATGTAAAACATCAATGTTAGAAATTATTGTAAGAAATAAAATTATTGTTTAAAAAAAATGTTTTTCAAAATTTAATTGTTGGTGCTTCTGCAAATTTGAATATTTTTAATGTTTAACTTCTACCTATAAAAAAAGTATTATAGGTAAGTAGGCAGGTTAAAAGAATATAAAAGATGATCATTGCAATAATAATATAATAATATCATAACATAACACACTAAGCAGTTGCACTTGCTTGAGAAAAGTTAATTGTATCCTTGGTGACCAAGGCAACATCCATCGTTAAAAATATATTTCTTCAATTAGAACGTGTTATACTGAAAATTGCTGCTAGAATTAAACATTAAATTACACAGTATTAAGTATTGTAAGCAGCTTGTAAGATGAAAACGTCCTAGTGTCTTGTAATGCATAAAGACTCATAAGTAATAGTAAAACTAAAAGAAATAATTCCTAGAAACAAACTCTGACAAGATCTGAGACAATTAAACTATTTAACTTTGAATGTCAAGCATTAACGTAGAGTTTCACCAGTTGGTTATGGAAAAGAAAGAAGATATCCCATTCACAAGTGAATTTTTGAAGCACTGTTCAGTGTCAAGTCAACCATCTTTAAAAAAACAATCACTTGCACACCCTATTCACCAGTGCTCAATGGGGATCACTTTAGGTCGCTCGCCTCAGTTTTGCATTTTTCTACACTATCAAATTTAAGGGCAGGTATTCTAAAATATCATGGCAGTTTATTATCAGTTGGTATTAAGTGATGTTACAATAACTCCTCAATGTATAACTATTGTACTCTTACTGCAATTACCATTTCTATAGCACCTCCAGTGCACTCTGTTTTTTTAGTCCAGTCACCCCCATTTTTACTGTTTTATAGCAATTTTACAATAACAAGCTACAGCTACACTTAAAGTTCACTTAACACTGTTAAACCCAATTCAAAATGTCAGCATTCCTGATAATAAATAAATTTTTTATTGCGCATGTTACATGTGCATATGTGCATACGCGCATTACAATTATCAACTCTAGTAAAGATAAAAGTACAACTGTTAATTAAACTCTTAAAATGCTCATTAAAAAAGATAGGTCTTTATGGCAGTTTTAAAAGCAGGCAGAGTCAATCATACGAAGTGCAGGTGGTAGGTTATTCCATGTGCAAAAGCAGGCAACACTGACTTATACCCAGGCTTCTGAAGAGAAAGGGGAACATTTTCCTAAAGCTGTACCAACTGGAACAAAACTTCTTGCAGTATTTAAAAACAACATAGATAACAATGCCCATGTTGATCCACTGTATGAAATATTACACACCCTCTTCAGGAAACTCCCATGTTTGAGTCTAAATAATCATTATTAACTTACTTACTTCAAGATATAGATACAATCAATACGTTATTTGTAGTGGACAAGTTTGTTTGGTAGTTTTTACCTTTTGTAAAAAAGTTTCCCTATTTTTGCTGACCGATGATGCATGCATTGAAGAAAGTGCATTAATTTTAAACAGGTGAACTTTCAGAAGGAATTATTTAATATCAGATATTCCTGCTATAATACCATTGCTAATACAAATTGCTGCTTTATTTTACACTGGGTTAATTCACAAGATAATAATTTTAATTTGCCTAGAAAAGTCAAACAATTTGCAGCTTATAATGTGCAGAACTTCGTGCAGGTGAAATTATTAGAAAGGAGCCCAGATACCTCAAACAAGTTTGATAATCCATCATTCCTCTCTCGTTCCTAATACGGATACAATTTGTGAACATTAGTGTTTTTAGTTCTGAAACCATGTAATTAAACCAGTAACTAACAGATTAAGTAATACACAACTATAATTATTTGTTACTAGATTACTCTAGTGAAACAGTCTGGACATTTCATAAACTATCAGTAGTTTATACTTTAGCACAAAGTTACAAATAGTAGAATAGTTAATGGTTATCTTTAGGTTATATTATTTGAAGTAAAGTAAGTTATGATTAAAAGAGATTAAGAAAACACGTATGCAGAAACAGATGTTGTAGAAAAGGGCGAGGGATAGGAGGGAAGGGGGAATTGCTTCATGATGGTCTGGTGTGGATATCATACACGTATCTCTACCTATCTTGCCTTAATTGAATAAAAAGTATCAGAAACCATTTCAATCAATCAAAACCATAGATTAGATATAACACAAAACACATATACAATAACAGTGCTAGCTTTGTATACTTTGACGTTTTGACGTGACAATGGAAAATTCACCCAGGTCAGGTATGATTTTTATGCCCAAAATAATGCTCTATTAACATGATGGCACACCTTCAAGGGAACGTTTTGTGTGGCAACAATTAGAAGTGAGATTACCATTTTTAAGGCAGAACTTCCACTTGACAATTTGATAACAGAAAAAGGTGCATGTATCCTGAATCCACAAAGTTGATCAATTTATAGATTTCTGAGTGAAACTTTCATTTACAAACAGAAAAAAGTGCACACATCCTGAACCTATAGAGTTGACTCTTTCATTTAATAACAATATTCTAGATTGTCATCCCTAGGCAACATAAAATGAAAGTGAAAATAATTTGTTATCTAGCATCTTTAGGTTATACAATCCATTTATAACACTCAATGGCTTTACTAATACCAGCAATATCTTGCTGAAGTGTGCAATCTCGTTCCCAGAGCCCACATTGTATCTTGCAAGCAATACAGTGAGGAAACTGAATGCTATGTGTTGGACTATGGGAATGAGATTTTTCACACATGAATATGGCATGTAATTTAACAAAGCACACCTCATCAGGTTCTTCCTTCATGTCATCAAGGGCCAATACGTGTTTGGGCGAGGAAGGTGAGGATGTTGCCATCACATATGAGATGCGTCTTCCAGGGCGTGGGGCAGAGACACTACATTCCCCTACAGGTCTCTTCCCTTCAGAGAACACCTGATGAATGCATGAGTAGGTGTACAATGTTATGATTTGCATAGTGAAACCGTGAATGAACGATGTACCAACCTTGGATTTTAGTTTTAATTAACAGTTTAAAAATTATCATCATCATTATTATTATTTCAAGTTTAGCATTATCATTCGTAGTAATGTTTAATTATAGTAACAGGTACCAGACTTTACTACTTTTACTGCTGGACGCAACTGAGTATAAGTGACTTTTGATGAATACAATCAAGCTACCTTAGTTTCAAGCATAAATTAGATTTACCGCTAATTACTACTACCAAAATGGCCTTTGTTACCAATGGATACAGACAACGTTTACTACTGGTGGATACAAGTGGCCCTTACTACTGATGGATACAAGTGACCCTTACTACTGGTGGATACAAGTGACCCTTACTACTGATGGATACAAGTGACCCTTACTACTGATAGATACAAGTGACCCTTACTACTG
>JANVCH010071810.1:0-10051 GCA_025505405.1 Epizoanthus rinbou | reverse complement strand
TAGCACGGGAATTATAGAGAGTATTTTGGACAGTGTATAGCACGGGAATTATAGAGAGTACTTTGGACAGTGTATAGTACGGGAATTATAGAGAGTAGTTTGGACAGTGTATAACACGGGAATTATAGAGAGTATTTTGGAGAGTGTATCGCACCGGAAATATAGAGAGTAGTTTCGATAGTGTATCGCACGGGAATTATAGAGAGTATTTTGGAGAGTGTATAGCACTGAAATTAGAGAGAGTATTTCCGAGAGTGTATCGCACGGGAATTATAGAGTGTATTTTGGACAGTGTATAGCACGGGACATATAGAGAGTATTTTGGACAGTGTACAGTACGGGAATTATAGAGTGTATTATGGACAGTGTATAGATCGGGAACTATAGAGAGTATTTTGGACAGTGTATAGCATGTACGTGTATGGTGTATGTGTATGTGTACGTGTATGGTGTATGGTGTATGTATATGTGTATGTGTATGTGTATGCCTATGTGTATGTGTATGGTGTATGTGTATGTGTATGTGTATGGTGTATGTGTATGTGTATGTATGTATGTGTGCGTGTATAAGTGAGTATAAGTGTGCGTGTGTGTTTGTGTTTGTTTGTTTGTTTGTGTCTGTGGGTATGAACATTGTGCGTATATGACGGTGTATGCATGCATGTGTGTATGTTTGTGAGTGTGCATGTATGTGTATGTTCACGTATGTGTCCATGCAATAATACACAGTTATTTTATAACACTTTGAATAGCACATTATCACCCAAGCATTAGTCTAATTATTATCCTATTTTACTTAATCTAGACACAGGACTCTATTTAAACTAGCACATGCTAATTAGACTTCCTGTATAAATATCTCTAAAATAAAATAAATGTGCGCGCGTACCTACGTGTGCGTGTGCGTGTACGCGTGTGCGCGCGCGTCTGTTTCTGTGTTTGTTGGTTTGTTTGTGTGTGTGCGTGGCTGCAAGAGGTATGCGTGGATGTGTATATCTATAGATAAACTATCTGTGTTTATTTCTATAAGTTTGTATGCGTCTTGATCAGTCTTTGTTTCTATATTTACGTTTAAATTTACGTTTACATCTACGTTCGCGTTCACGTTAGCCTTTGCTAACGTTTAACTCTATGTTTTCAATTTTGTTTTTGTGCTTCAAGACTCGAGTATTCAAGAATTAGCTATCCCCATAAAGCTAGCTCTAGCTAGGTAGCGCGACAGGTACAGCATGTAGTGTAAAATATAGTACCCAGTCCACCAGCATGTGCATCGATAAGAGAGCAGCTGACAGGCATCCCTTCCCACAATTCCATCTGCTCGGCAGCCTGTCTGGTCAACCCATGGCCGAGCGCACAACCTGGTTCAATAACTGTGTTCCCTGCGGGCCCATATGCATAATTATATTAGTTGCTAAATAAAACTCTTATGACACACTGCTATTACTTACACAGCCCGTTTCCTTTTTATTTACATAAATTTTAAAAAGTATGATGCAAAATTTGTACCCTGACGTATTATACACATTGTTAAAGATATTGTGTCGGTCTCCGCAAAACGGTCCAGTCTTGTACCCCGACTCCACCCTGAAAAAGTGTCTTACGTGCTAATGTACAGAAGCCTTGTTGCAGCTTAACTAGGCCCACTCTGGGTCTTTAAGTCGCCTTAAGTTGCACTAAGTCGCCTTGTTCCTCAACACTTTTAGCTTAAAGTTGCCTTATCGCCTAAGGTCACCTTAAGTCGCCCAAAGGTGCATTGATTTATCCTACCGATTTTCCTTAAGTCGCCTTAAGTCGCGATAAGTCGCGGCGACTTAAGGACTCGGATTAGGCCTTTAACTCACTTTTACTACCGCCTTCACGTATGAGGTTTATGGCAAAAGATGGTACAGAAACATCACAGGTGGATTGTTTGTTGGCGAGCATTCGATTCCATCAATGTTAGTAGTCGTGCAGTGTGCTAGTTCTTTTGCCATCTCACTTTGCCGTATGATAATAATGAGAAATCAGATAGAACAATTCTATCCCATCATCTAGGATACACACACTTACATATACAGTGTATAGTACTCCTCCTCCAACACAATGCCCCCTACCCCTCCCCATGCTTCGTCCCCTACCCCTTACCCCCTGTGCCCACCCCCTCTCCAGCCATAACATACAATATGTTTATATACCAAGTTTGGAATAATTATCTTGCACAAAGTCTTCCAATCCAATACTCTTCCAGAACGAATCAATCCAACCACTCGTAGCACCTGCAATTCGCAATAACAAAAATATACAGGAGATTTTGTAAACTTCTTGGTCACATGCAGTATTCTTCCTATTCCAAAACAGCAATACTTAAATATAAGTTTTTAATTAAAATTACTTCCGCTTTTTTTGTTAAAATACGATAAAAATAAATCAACAGTGAGTCTGCACCTTTTAGTACACTAGTATTCGTGTGTAAATAATTTAAAGGCAGAAGGGCTTATTTTATGGTGGGCACAGGAGGGCCTCAGTGGAGTTAACTGTCACCGTCAAAATTGTAATGATAAGGCGCCAGTAAAGCTTAGCTTTTACCGTCAACATTCGTTCAATTAAGAGTTAACCCATTCCCCCATCAAGACCCTAAGGGTTATTTCCGAAGTATGTTTGCGTTTGAAATGTTGAGGCATATTTCGTGGGGGGTATTAGAGGGAGGGGGCTTATTATCGGGGACGTAATTATCGGGTGGGCTTTATATCGACAGAGTGATATGACATATAGTCAACTACATGTATAATCACAAACATTAGATACACATAACTTTGTTTATATACAGTATAATACACAGTTTATACACAATAACTGGTAGAATCAGAAGAAATCAAGGACTAACAATTCCCTAACCTTCTTCCCTTTGAGATCTGTGAGCCATGAAATTAAACTTGCAGACAACAGAGCAGGTAGATCTGTGGATGGGAAACACAATTCTTCTATTTAGCTCATTATTGACAATATTCAGTTCTTTAGTTTGAATCTATAGATATAGCCAGGGTTAAAAATAGGGGCCAGCTACAGGCAACAGCCGGCAAAATCCTGACCGTTACCAGCTAGCGCTGTTTTTGTTCCATATTCTCAGTGAATTTCTACAAAAAAGCTGGTAAAAATCTTGGTATTTGAAACAGCCGGCAAATTAAAATGAAGTTTTAGAACCTAGCTTATTTTGAACACTGATAGCTGTAATGAAGTAATATAGATATGTTTTCCGCTCCACAAGTTCGCTCTGCCAGGCCAAGTGGATCATCTTCAAATCCTAATGCAGTGCTATTCGACTACATAAATTCAAAACGAAAACCACAACATCCCAACGATCCTCCTTAACCCAGGGGGTGCTTAACCTCATTTCTAGAATCTGGGACACTTTCAGAGGCGAAAGGGGTACGATCGGTACGAACACGAGCATATATTATGAAACACCGCCTCTCTGACTTTTTTAACTGTCAGTCAAGTGAGCACGTTAATCTGATCGAGGAATTGAACTCAATTAGACTATAGCGAGTATACGTGCTACTCAAAGTAACAGACTACATGCGTTACTCTGCATCCTGTGATGAAACCAAGTCATACAGTTCCATTCCACGACAGTGGCGAGTGCTCGTCCACAATTGAGTCCAGTGAAATCAAGTTGGCTCGTCGTCGATGTAGAAGAATCATTACCAAGACATTCATCATACCGAATTTATCACAAACCATCTACTCAGCAAAAAGATGGACTGAAAAGGGGAAAAGGTACCCAGCCGGCATCGGTGCTCCTCCCTAGATCCGCTACTGACTTTATCAAGTGGACTGCATATTGATCAGATCTCCAAAACTAGTCATCCGGGTTTTTCTGCTGAGCCACTACACTGCCTGTCTTGTAAAATACGACCTGAAGATCCTCGCTCCTGGAAATCCATCTGTCTTGCCCTAACTGTATACCTGCCGAAATATGACTCGCCTCTCCTCGGAGACCCCGGGGCAGATTGCCTTGCTTTATCGCCGCCCGACGATCCGCCCCTGGGTCTCCGAGGATGAGACTCACCGAATCTGCTGCTGCTTCTAGTCAAACACGAAACATTTGTCTCAACTCTTTCTTTATTATTATCGGCAATCGGGACCGTTGTAATTAGCTTTTTTTATATGTAGTCAAAACCACTAAATATAATCATTGCATTAATATGGAGACGCTTACAACACAAAACAGATAAAATGGACATGATCTTCGTACTTTTGGACGATCGTCTTGACACAATACCATCCAAATAAATCCGTTCATTTCAGAGCATGCATGATCGAACAAGGTCCTACTGTTGACAAGTCCGCGGCACTGTTTGAACTGAGATCGCACTCGAACAAGTCCGTGTAACGTTGGAAGCACGTGATCAAACAATTCGTTACTCTTATAAGCACGTGCATGATCATACTAAATCCGTGGTGCTGTAAGGAAAGGATCGAACAAAACCGTACTCTTGGAAGCACGTGATCAAACAAGGCGTTACTCTTATAAGCACGTGATCATACTAAATCCGTGGTGCTGTAAGGAAAGGATCGAACAAAACCGTACTTTTAGAAGCAAGTGATCAAACAAGTCGTTACTCTTATAAGCACGTGATCATACTAAATCCGTGGTGCTGTAAGGAAAGGGTCGAACAAAACCGTACTCTTGGAAGCACGTGATCAAACAAGTCGTTACTCTTATAAGCACGTGATCATACTAAATCCGTGGTGCTGTAAGCAAACGATCCTTACTTAAGTTAATACTGTTGGATGCACGCGATTGTACAAATCTCTACTGCTGAATGTACACTATCAAAAAGTTACTGTTATAGGGGCACGCGATCGAACAAATCCGTAGTATTGGAAGCACGTGATCGAACAGGTCCTTGCTGTTAAGGGCACGTGATCATACAAACCTACACTGCTGTAAGCACGCGATTGTACAAATCTGTACTGTCAAAATGTTACTGTTAGGGGCACGTGATCGTACAAATCCGTAGTATTGAAAGCACGTGATCGAACAGGGCAGAAAAGCGAGGCACGACGATGTGTCGCTGGGTCTCCGAGGATGTGCTTTATACGCTGCCTAATCTGTTTTAGTAATTAACAAGTAATGATAAATGTACCTCGCTGTGCTCTCTGTAGCTTTGTAGCACAAGAATTCAGGAAGATCCAGGAACAAAGCAGCTTTATCCCAGCACTCAGATTTCAAATGTTCCTTCAACCAAAGCAGCTTGGGTGCCTGCATTTCAGGCGATAGTACGCTCCCTACGTACTTCAGCACTTGGTGTTTGGTTTGATTGATTCTCTGTGCCTGAGTTATTGCACGGTGGTCCAGCCACATGATCACGTTCCTCTGTGTCTCCTTTGATGGGCTCGCTGTGACTGGCTCTCCGGTGAGGCCCAAAACAACGAGGGAGCAGGTAGCATCAAATCCTATGCCCCTGATCACCTTTTTGTCTTCAATACCTTTGGATATATTCTTAAACACCAAAAAGAGAGTAATCATGAACACTCTGTTACGTAATAATATTTATACAATAAACAAGATATAACACGCACTGTGATTGGTCTAAAACTGTGATCTATTTTTGAACTGACACCAAAATCACGACACGCGTCACGCCACTGCTTCTCTATTTTTGTTTTAGTTGAATTACAATGGAGGAAAACCTCGAAAATTTGTTTCGATTATTGTATAAAACAAATGGAATGAAAAATGGAATCTATTTGTTAAGTATAATCAATATAAAATATTATAAAGTTGTTCTACTAAGGGTGCGTTCGATTGACCGTATTCCGGAATAGCAATACACTCGAGACCATTTCAAAATCTCTCCTACAACCACTTACAATAAAAATGATTAACCCAAATTATAATTTAGGGTGAGTTGAAACTAGTAGTTATGTTTCCTATATTTCAAAAAAGGAATACTGTATAGTTCGACAAATCAAAGTTTTTATTCCGTGTATTCTTGTTCCGGAATACGTTCAATCAACACGCCCTAATACTGCTATACAACAATCAACTAATTATATTACAAACGTAAAGTTGGCTTACATTCCGTTACTTGTAAGTATTTTATGAACAGACTTCGTGATTTCATTGAAGTCCGGCCGTTCATCGGGATTCTCCGCCCAGCAGCGTTTCGCTAAATCACGAAGCTCGTGAACTCGCGGGATAACTTCAGGTACAATTGGTCTGAAGGGTGGATCTTCACCATTTTTCACTCGTCTGATAATTTCTTTTGGATAAGAACATGTCACATTTCAGTGAATCTTTCTCAATATATGTGAACATTTGAGAACCCTTGTGAACCCTTGTGAACCCTTGTGAACCCTTGTGAACCCTTTTGAACCCTTTTGAACCCTTGTGAACTCTTGTGAACTCTTGTGAACCCTTTTGAACCATTTTGAACCCTTGTGAACCCTTGTGAACCATTTTGAACCCTTGTGAACCCTTGTGAACCCTTTCGAACATTAATGAACCCTTATGGTAGGGGGTTATAATTTTAAGGAAGTGTTTTTTCTGCTGGACAGACGGCAAGATTAGTAGTGTTGATGACGCCATTGCCCATATATGGAAATTAGAGTTCTAGGCTCTTCATAATTCTTTGCGGGACAATTAAAATTAGCAAAAATCCGGAACGTGCGCAAGTTTTACATTTTTGTGACGTCACTGTGATATGGACCATGATGACGTCGTCAACTTCATCAAATCAAACGCCTCAAACTCGAATTAAAAAACTCTGCTACGCATTAGGTTTTCAAGTCTGTTCTCCGTGATGAAACACTCCTTCTTGTGTTTGATATATTAATTTAAAATGTTGATGCAGAATTCCCTAAACAACTGCGAGTCCAAGCAGGCAAAACAACACTCGAAGGATCAACTATTTTACGAGCATCAATAGAAAATCCTACGTGGCTGTGCGAATATACGGCTTTTATCTTCCAGTGTTGAATGTAGTAACACACGAGTGAGCGCACATATCTTCAAACAGCCATGTAAGTTTCTATTTATCATATGAAAATCCATAAGAAAAAACGAACTTCTCAACCAGCGCACAAGAAAGTCATGTAAAAATCCATAAGAAAAAACGTTCTGAGCCAGCGAACAAAAATTCAGCTGACTTTGTTCAAAAAAGTATAAAATAGCCAACGGTATTTTATATGTACAAAGATATGACTTTTATCGACACTGTTAATAATCGGTATCTTGTGGATTTTCATATGATAAAAAGTAGTATTCGATTCTGGGAGGAAAAGCTAAAGCAAATACGACAAGCTGGCCACGCAAAACAAAACGATCACACTGTCGTGGAAAACATAGTTAACTTGATCAAACTGTTTGTTACTGTAAACAAGTACGCACATGGTTTGTCTTGCTTACAATACTCGTGCATATTGATCGCACTCCAAAACCATGTGATTACCTTTACGAACTATTTATTATATATTGGAAGTCTTACCACTACGCTCCAACTTGTTAGCACTGTAAGGGCCTTTTCTGGTATGAAACTCCTGAAGAATGATAGCAAAGCTGTACACATCTCCCTTTTGAGTTCCTTCAGCTGCTCGAGACTGTAATCTTACGATCTCGGGTGCAACCCACAACAAATCTAGAACAAAGCAACGTGATCGGAAATCGCTTTACTTGTTTCTTTCAAGATTTAAAACCGTCGTATTAAAACATGTCGTAACTGGAAGGTAGCCATATAGAAACTAGGAAAACTCCTTCCATGAACTACGAATACATACCTTCATATTGTTCCACGATTCCATTGTCATTCTTCATTGCCTTTGAACGAAATGTTGGCAGGCCGTAATCTGTGATTTTCAGAACCCACTGACTATCAATGAGGCAGTTAGAAGACTTCAGATTTCCGTGAGATTTGATTTCTGATGTATGCAGGAACGCCATGCCCTATTTGCGAGAATTGTTACAGAAGCGAGTTTCATTACCAGTGTCGGTAAATGTGCGTGTGATACAATAACTTTACTTGCATGTCAAACATATTCAGTGCTACATGCAAGTGTTGATCCCAACAGTGCTATGTATAGATTAATCACACTTACAAGCCCCCTCTCTTCAATAAGCCCCCTATTGGAAATGCAAATGCTAACAGAAATAGATATAAGACATGTAAGAACTCTTAAACGTCTCAACAATTTATAGTGTCCCCGATTATAGTGGACAAATTGTCTGCTAGAAGATTTGACACTCAAATAAAGTTTCTATCCTATCCTATGAACAAGAACATCTTTGTGTCAAACATCCAATCGTCGGCGGGGTATCATGCTCATGAACAACAATACGAATTGTCTGAATACATGTATAACGCGTATAGTACGTTTTTTGAAGCTACAACACCAATGAACTATCTACCAATAAGAACAAGACTGGTATTCGTAGTGAGATATAGTGAAATGTATCAATTGAACGTTTTCTCTACCCTGTGTTCCAGATACATTCCTTTGTCGAGGCGAAGGCATTTTGAACGGTTTGACATTTGGCTACGGCTTCCTTAGACTTAGTAAATTTATAATCTTCTCCACGACGTTTCTGCTCTGCAACATAATTTCAGTTTGATGTACTGTGACAGAGATGCATTCGCAAGCAGCTCTCAATATAGTCGACCATTCTGAGCAATTACTTGCTATCACTACTATAAATCTGATAAGGAACAGACATTCTGATAGTGGGTGTGGGTGGTAGATTTGTAAGGCTCCCTGGATGGGAGTCCCTCACGTAAGATCGCAGTGCCCGGAGGCTGGCAATGCACAGTAGGATTGCGGCATTTGAGGAGAAACGTCTGCAACATCTAGACATGAAACGAAGTATTAGGAAGGAAACAGCGCACAACCCATCTGCAAGCATTGCCTGCCCAGTGTGTGGACACACCTGTGCCAGTGAGTTCGGGCTGCGTTCACACCTAAGACGTCATTGAGGTCGTCATCGCTCAGTGATAGAGACGATTTCGCTTCACTGTCAAAAGCTCATTGTCATTTGCATTGTCATTGCATTGTCAAAGCAGCTTTATGACCAATAAAATTCGAGAGTTGAGTCCTGGCAACCAATTAGAGATGAGAATTGACGCGTGACTCGCTGACGCGAGCATTTTGTTCTGATCAATCTTTGACAGTGAAGCGAAATGATCTCTAAGACCTGGGGGTCACACTCATTTTTGGGAGCCGACATGCTAATGTCTGAACTATGTAGTGGCTGGCTGGTTGGCTGTTCGATCTGTTCCAAATGTCCTAGGCGTTCCTGGCTACTGACGAGAGTTTTTGAGGGCTGGGTATTTTATTTTTAATACTAGCACGGGCTGTTTGTCAACAAATCTAAAGCTATTATATACGACATAAAAATAGAAAACTACAATAAAAAATATTTATGAATAGATAAAATATTTATAAAACGGCCAGGGGGTTCAGGAATAAAAGGAAGACGGAAATAGTCAAAACAGCATGTCGAAGGTCGTGATAAAAGTTGAAATGGGAAACAGTTTGCAACAGTACCGAGTTGTTGTGTGTATGCACTGTGTTTACTTTAAAGAAATATTGGATATATAATGCCTAATGGTATTGAAATTTACTGTTCGCCTCGTGCAGTTTTGATACTCTTTGAACCCCTGAACTGAATTTGAAACTATATGATTATGCGTGAGTCAGTAAAAGCAGCTAAAAGCCATAGTCGTGTGCAACGTCAGATGACGTTTGTGAGGTAATGCGGCCGAGCTCAAATTACATTTGAACAGACAATTACATGTCGCTGAAATAAAACACAAATCAGTAACTGTCCATCAGTAGGAATACCTAAAATGTGTGCAATTCTAAGTCACTCTAGCAAGCCTTAGACGGTCTTAGACTCGAGGTTGGGGTGGTATAAACTGATAAAAGATAAGTCTGTAATTTCCCCAAAATATTTTTACTCAGTTTTAGAAAATCATTCAACTTTTCGACAATCGACCAGTAAAGTAAAGTAAAGTAAAGCAAAGCAAAGCAAAGCAAAGCAAAGCAAAGCAAAGCAAAGCAAAGCAAAGCAAAG
>JANVCH010071799.1:0-10052 GCA_025505405.1 Epizoanthus rinbou | reverse complement strand
CATGAAATCCAATTAAGATGGCATCTTTGTGACATCACATGACGTCATAATTAACGCTTCTAATTACCAAAATGTACATCTTGGATTGATTAACTAGTCTACCAATTATGGCTTTGCTAAGTACTACGTATTCATAATAAAAAAGTCAACGAGGGGGGCTCAATAGCATCCCCCCACCTCCCAGCCTCAGTGAGGCCAAAAAGGTCCAGTCTTGGTAGGGTTAAGGGATCTACAGTAGCCCATGGGCATGATCCCACAGTGTGTTCATTGTTTCTTAAAACTAAATAATGAGTACGCAACTTCATAAAATTTCAAATTTTGGATTTTGAAAATTCAGCAGGACAAGTGTTAATAATGGTTATTACTATATACCAAAATAGAGAACTTACACCTTGCTTTCGTGTATCTCACATTCTGATTGCTGTTAGAGTTAATCAAAACTACAAATATCTAGTATTAGCATATACCACACTAGTGAATAGTGTTTTTCACGCAATCTGATTGGTTCCCTATCTCAGAATATCCTGCGCTATTCTGAGCTCGCATGAGTGCACAGTAATTGACCAAATGGCGTTAGATTTCCCAAAATAAATACACTAGGCAGTACGTACTATTTTGAAAATAAAAGGTAATTTCAGCAATTATAATAATAATAATTCACTGATTCACTAGTTTGGTATATTCTAAAGCACTTATTCTCCTCAGTGTCGGTGAGCAGCAATAGTATATTCATCTCGCCGCATTCACAGCTTGGTGAATATCCTATGTTATTCACCTCCACTTCGGAGAATAATTGCTAACTATTCCCGTCCAGGCACTTGTGCATGAAATTAGAGAAAATAGCATTCTGTTTCACAGCTGTATCACACATTGAAATTCAAATTCAAATTGGAAAAGTATAAATTTAAGTTTTTTGTCAATGTCCATTCACAGGTTTGGTATATACTAAAACAATTATTGTCCTTAGTGTCAGCTCCTAGTGGATACTTTGCAGGTTGGTAAATAATTCCACCACTACTTGATTACCTCTACTTCGAGGAATAACTGTTAATAATTAACAGGTTACTATATTTTACATTACATGGCATATCTCTCACATAAATTATATAATGTACAGTAGTTATTTAAAATTTATTATCTATGCACCTGGCTCCCTTTGTCTAAAAAGTGATTTGAGAGCTTGATTAACTGGACCAACAGCTATTGCTACGCTAAGCCTGTGGATGAAATGTATCAACTGTGTAATGTACCGATAGCACTCTGTCTGCTGTCCAGACAGCTTTTTAGCTGGGGCCAGCACTAATTCTGATGGTAGAATTGTAAAGATGCAACTGAAACTGTAGACGAGACACTGATGAGCCATCTCTCAGAACATATAATTATTAAACAGTTAGATATCTAAAAATTAATACCCTCAAAATCGAAAATTTTTTAAATCCTATTTTAAACTTATTTATAAACTTCTGCACAATTTGATGCAATACTGTGTGAACTACAATTTGTGATGTCATTTCTTCCTTCTGTCTGATAGACTATACGAATAAAGACGACATGTTTAACAGAATATGAAACTATAAATATGCTATGTTCTTTATAATAAATACAGTATTCGTACCAACAACTTTTAATATCAATATACACGGGAATCATTAACTGCAACAATACATTGTGTACCAAAAGGTTGTCAAATATTTACCATAATCAGCAATGATGTTCAATATGAACAATAGATAATATACTGAAAGAAAACTTACCTAAATCGCTCCTGGCCAGCAGTGTCCCAAATTTGCAGCTTGACAGATTTGCCACCAACGTTCACGACTTTTGAGCCAAATTCCACTCCGATGGTATGACTGGAATCCTGTTTAACTAAAATAAAGAAAGTACGAAAATATATGCTACACTTGATACGCAGTCACCACGATATCTTTGCTAATGAATAATTTCCTATTGACGGTAAAATGCTTTGGTCAAAAATATCCATGTCGATGTTCATGCAAAATTCCGGTTAATATATCAAGTCACAAATTTGTGTGTTGCTCAAGTACCTACAAATACACACTAAAATTAAGCAAGAAACGAGTACTCACATTTACCCTCGATAAACTGATGTAAAATGCAGGACTTGCCAGTGCCTGCACTACCGATCACAAGAAACTTGAAGAGGAAATCTATCACGGAAAGAATATATTAACGGGGTAAGGAATATTATATTATTCCAAAACAACGATCAGGTGAGACAAACATTGAGATGGAATCGCTACGTATAAATTGAGCATGTCGGGGGTAAATCCATAATTTTGATAGCCCAGATATTACCATATGTCTCTGACATTCTCTCGTGGAATCTTGTATCAGGAACACAACTCAGAAACTCCAAAATATGTCAGAGAAGATGTCTGCCAGTAAACTTTACTGAACACTTCCTCAGATGTCTCAGCTCCCAGGATGCCTCACGCAAACAAGAAAAAAATACCAAAAATATCTCACTAGGGGAGGTATAGTCTCATGTTTAACAATTTCAGCCTTTATTTTGTGCACATTTTCTAATACCTTTCTCTAACAACTGCAATTTCTAACTTTTTAGTTTTGATATTCGATTATTTTTAGACTTATGTAGCAAAGTATAGGGACTAAAGCAAACTGAACTGCCGTTTGCTTGAAAATATTGCACGTTCTTATCTACTTCCTATCCCCCACCCCCACTGCCATAGTATGTTACAGAAGCCCCAGACTCCCTCGTTCCCATGATCGGGTCATCGGAAGTTGCGCGGCCATTTTGGATTCAAGGATCGAGGCCGCAACAGACATTTACATTGAAGCTGCGTCATTGAAGCACAGAAAGAAGACTTTCTGTGATTGTTTTACATCTTTTTCTTAAACGTACTGAAGATTAGCTCCGATTGCCAGTGCAGAAACTGTTTGAAGCATGGAAACTGAAACTGAACTGAATGGCAAATTGAAGGGAGCGCGCCCTGTTCCAATTGTCGTTGCAAACGAACAGCACAATTTTGATTTGGACGAGCAAGCCCTTGAAGAGGTCCTATTGGATGAAGCCGTAAAGGACAAGAAAGTTGTTGTTGTGTCTGTTGCTGGGGCTTTTCGTAAAGGGAAATCATTTCTCCTTGACTTCTTTCTGCGTTACTTGAATCGGAAGGTAGGTTACTTTGGAATTTGAAATTCAAGTTGACCGGCCTTTTAGTAATGAAAAAATTAGATTTTCCTGCTTTTAATACTGAACATTGTCCCGGTGAAAAATATGCGTTTATTTTCACTGTAATGTATATATAATGTAATATTTAAGGTTGAAGTATCAAAGATTCTCAAGTACTTGGGAGACTTTCGAAGGGAAGCAGTGCACGATTATTTGATCGTGAATAATTCAAGTTCTGAAGTTGCATCATAATATCATTTTGATGCAAAGCCAAAAAAAATTGTGTTGTAACAGCTGTACAGCGTCAAATACTTCTATTTCAAGGTTACAATTTAGTTCATATAGTTTGATTCTTCAGACCTGCCGGTACAATACATTTCTTAATTTATATGTCATTATGTGTGTACTGTAGCAATGTCATGTGATTAATTTACATCATTATGTTCGACCGCTTCAAATATAATATTGTTATATTCATTTTATATTTATCATTTTGATGACAGGTTTAATTGTTCAAAGTTTGTTTCTTGGGGTGTTCTACAACCCGGAAAGGAAAGATCTTCTGCACGTATCAGTTTTTTTTATTGCAAAGTATATAAATCTTATTTTTACGTTCACATTGGCTTTGTACATGTAAACTGTGTGTTATTTGTCTCTACGCGTCCCAGTCCACTGTCGGTTGCCAGCCAGCTGTGCCACTCTGTACTGTGGCACTATATTTTCATTTGCCATGTTTGGGAGTCAATTTATGGTTCGAAGTCCAGTTATGAAACTTTGGGTCAAAACACATCCATTGTAAACAATTACTCTTCTGTAGGAATATATTATACTATTTTAAAATTTTAATATAGAACCGTGATCCATCACACAATTGTATAAATAAAGAAATATTTAACTCAACTTGTTGCACATTTATATATATATATGTATTTATTGTTGTGGACATGTACCAAGTCAAAAACCCCAAGAAAATGTTTGCTTGAACAGGTTCAGGGTTTGAGAGTTTTAGTGGCACCCATGAGTGACATCCATTCCACATTCATGCAAAGTGCAGTTGATATAAATTATTTTATTGTTGTGTAGGACAGCGAGGCAGATGACTGGCTTGGCGGTGAGACTGAAGCACTTGAAGGGTTTTCATGGCGAGGTGGATCGGAAAGAGACACCACAGGAATATTGATGTGGAGTAAACCATACCTGTGTACATTGCCCGATGGAGAAGAGGTGTGTCTTTACAACAGTATATGAGTTGAAAATTGGTGTGTAGTGAGCATATTGTGTTGACCATGGATAAAAGGTTGCTCTGCTTGAATTAAAACTTTGAAAACATAGTTTGTAAAAATGATCTTAAAAGTCTGATGTTTTGGTTTAGCTAGAAACCTTCCTCGGGGTAATTACAGGAAGTGAGAAAATAAAAGTAAACATTTTTGCATACTTTAGGCAATAAAATATCATTGCTTACAATTTCCTTTTATTGCAATAATAATAATAATAGTTTTAATTTTATTATACAGTGCCCTTTCAATTTTCATTTCCAAAAGGCACTTCTTTACATGCATGTTAAATTTGAGTGTCTAAAACGCCATTTACACGTGCACCATGGTATGGCACTCCAGAATATCGGCACCGTGCCAATGATATTTCTCGGTACGGCACCCAGAATTTATCTCGTGTAAACGGTGTTTTTAAGGGTGCCTTGCCCAACATTTGTACAGGTGCCGAGCACATCTCCGGAGGTGTACTCGGCACTTGTAAAAATTCTGAGTACTGCACCCCAAAATATTTTAGAAGGCACTGTTTACACGGCACCGTGCCTTAAAAATTATTGGCACCGTGCCGGTATTTTGGAGTGCCGTGCCATGCCATGTTTTGTGCGCATGTAAATGGGGTTATACAATCATATAGTCTATATAATTAATACATTCACAGCACTGGTACCAATTCCTGTAAACGTCCAAAATTTTGATCTGATCCCAAAGAATGCAGTGCTGATGTGTGTCAGCATGTATAGGTGTTATTAGAATTCTCCCAATATAATTTACAAAGAATCTATAGTGATCAGTATGGAGAATTTAGCAATACATCATAGTGCTGAATAGTGATCAGTGTGTGTGTGACTGCAGGTCGTGGTACTTCTGATGGATACCCAAGGAGCTTTTGACAGCACATCAACTGTTAGAGACTGTGCCACCATCTTTGCTCTAAGTACAATGACGTGTTCAGCACAGGTAGGAACTTTGGAGGTTTTGTTCCACAAACATTGGACCATTGGTTGTTTGTCTACAGGCTTTCATCTTTACTGTACATGCATTTTAGTACCCTAACTAGATGCAACGTAAAATTACACTGTATAGTATAATTTGATCACTATCCTAGTGTGGATTTTTTCAAACCTCACGAAATGATCTTTGAACAACTTGATATGATATTCTCATTTTCTGATTGGTTGAAAACCATTGTAAATAAGAGTATAAATTCTTCATTATCACTGTTTGTGCCACCTCTGTAGGTCAAGGTCATTGCTGTATGTACTGTACATAGTTGCACACTTAAACGGTTTCCCACGCGTGATTTATCTTTTGTAAAAAGTATGTACGTGTACACATACTTGACTATTCATTTGTAAGAAATAAATTTATGACAGCTTTTCTTTTGTGAACTCTGACTTGCATGTAATGACAGCTTTTTCTATTATCTCATACCCAAACATTGTTGTGGATTCACTTGGTAAAAAAATGTATAGTGCTTTGAACATGAAACCACAACATTTTGACCATTTGATGATAACAAATGTGGTCTACATGTAAAAGAGTACGCACCACAGTTCCGAACCAGTCATAAATTATTTTGTTATAATAAATGTAGCCCACAGTTGACAATGTTATAATTATAATTATCACCCTAATTAGTATAGGTAATTGAATGGCGACGAGTGACATTAGAGATTAATTTCACGCGTGTTTTGTCAAAATTCGAACTAATTTCCCGAGCCTTTAGGCGAGGGAAATTAAAGAGAATTTTGACAAAACACAAGTGAAATTAATCTCTAATGTCACGAGTCGCCATTTAATTACCTGTTAATACTATGAGTGACAAATTACGTTTGAAGTGTTTTGTGCCAAATACTTGAGTCGCACGCGCGCTATACTCTGGCTATTATTTGTCATTACAACAAATTCAATTTTTAAATATTTTACTTCACCATTATACTTTACTGTATATAACCTATTTCAAAGACGAAAATACGACAATGTTCTTTAAAATATGCAACGTACAGTGATCGGCGGGAAATGACAATAGTCAATGTTTCAAAAAGGTGAACTTCAACAGTTAGTCACTTGACAGGAAGCAAACAAACGATTTATCCAGCTCACTCTACATGCGAACAGATGAAAAATTATGTCTTACAAGAGCCAAAAGCAAGGTCGCTTGCCCTGATAAAACATCACAAATATGACAAGCATTACGAGAAGTCACTCTGAACTACTAGAATCAAAGAAGCTGGCATTAATTTGAACACCTGTGAACATGGGTTTCGACTCGGCCGAGACTAGCTTGGCAAGCTCTGCCAGGATTCATTCATCATTTTCATGTGTGTCGTTGAAAACAACATTGGAGTTGTGGGAGCTGTAGATGGGTCCCCTGCTAACAGGTTCGCCACTATCGACCAGTGGCTGGAGTGAAGCTCGATTTGTTTGGCCGAGCTGCAGTTGTTGGCCATCAATTATATGTGTTGCTCCTCTCGGCTCTTCGTTTCCTGAATCGTATACCTTGAGCCTCCTGATTTTGCTCACTCCGAGTGTCCTGTGTGGCTGTGATATTGATTATCTTCGACTAGTTTTCTGTTTTTTCCCCTCAAGGACCTTTCTTGAATTGAAACGGATTATCTGTCCAGTTCCTTCAGGATGGAAAACTGACGTTTCTCTTTCAAATAGCGGTCAAAAGCAGTCACTTCCTTCTTGTTTACGGACAGCAAAATATAAATTCTTCAAAACTTTGTCGACTAACGCTGGCTGAAACTCTTCTAAACTTGCTTCATAATTATTTTCGAGACGCCAATACTCGAACACTTTCACCTACTGAGTGGTATTTTTCCGAGTATTTTCATTTTCTGAAGCAGTTTTACTCTTCGAGTTGCAACTGCAAACCAGCTAGGACGCCATTTTAAATGTGCATGGACACACTCAGGCAGGTATGTCGCCATCAGCATTGCCATAGCAACATAACGGTGAAATTACCAGGTGAAATTAGGGAGTAATTTGTCACTCGTTGTTTTATTATTATTATTATTATTATTATCAGATCACAACAACAAATCAAGTATAAATTAACAAACCATAAGATGATTCTAGCTTCTCACACTTCTCCTTTAACTGTGCGATTTCTGCAATCAATCTGAATAAAAGAAAAACGTTGTAAGAGGTTTCATAGATAGAACAGGATGTCGGATCTCAAATCAAGAATTACTCAAAAATAGAAGTAATGAACGTAATTCGCCTCCTCCACAGGCAAGCATTTCCAGCAAGGGTTATAGCGAATGATGGCAAGTGATGGGGAATGATGGCGAATCTGTGCTGAGCTGCCTTCAGATGAGACTACAACAGAATGTTCTTCACCTGTCCCTATCATCTGTAGAATTTCTTCTCATTGCCATGGAGACAGAATCGTTGTTCCTTCTTTTGTCAATTTCCTGTTGAGAATGTAGAATTAAATGCAAGACGTCTCAAATCGGATAAGTAATTTGCTATGGTACTCATTACTAACTTTTCAAAGAAAATAAAACTGAGGAAAAGTTTGACATTGGCATTTTTAATGCTTCATTTGAGCTGAGAACTATACATTTTACAGTTGGACAATTTAGTAACGTTAAACGTCTCTGGTTGTCATCAGAATTTCAGAACATGCTACTCACAGTTACTGCATCTCAGTTTTTCCTGTTGAACATGTACATATCATACTGAGGAATCAAATGCTTTAATTATCTTATCAGTGAAACAAATAATTGAGTTCATTGTTTCGAAACACAGTTCTACAAATGTTTGTGAAGAAAGACACACTGAATATGCATTTGGATTGCCAATTCAAAGTTTCAAATGAAAAGGGGTATGCTCATTTGAGGGGAAACACCTCATTTGGGGTTTGCTTGCCATAGTAATAAAATGATCTTAAGTCAGAGTTCATCGTTTTCTTACACAATACAATCATTACATTTTAGAATATCATGTAGAAGAAATAACGATAACAGTAAATATTTACTCAAATTAAGTTATTCTTATCTTACTGTTTCGGAGTGGTGAAAAGGAAGATTGCCAATTGACCATACCAAAAAAGATGGCGATTGGTACATTTACCCATAATTCTTAGCGCACGATTACCCTAAAAACACTAATAAATATGCACTAACAAGTCCTAAAAACTTCAAACAGAGCATTCGCAAGGTATTGTGGTTAAAGGTACAGCCACCATCTTTTCTAGTAACGCCAATTGAGAAGGGAGCTTAATCAATTAAATACGGTAAAACGACCTACCAATACTTCTCTCAGAGCTTTCCTTTGTTGTTCTGTATCAGATTTTAAATCCCTTATCATGTTACTGAAGAGAAGCGTACAAACAAAATATAATTACTTTGACATAACACACTCAATTTTAGGTTGGTTACCACAGTGATAGAAAGGCAATGAGTCTTCACAGCAGCTAATGTGGTAAAAGTGTTGCCATAGCAACATGGATGCAGTAAATGGTTGTAGTAGGTAACTAATGTTTGTTTAGTTTAGTTAAAAAATTAAAAACATATTTGAAATCGTTAATAGAGATGCCTAACTGTCCAAAGATTGATGCAAATGCAATGACAATGATAATGCGATGATAGGAAAAGCTAGCGATTCGCTAAATCTGTTGTCGCAACAATTGTGAAAGTACAGACAACCAATCAGACAGTCGCGTGACAAATGTAAACCAATCAGAGATGAAACTCATCGCATTGCCATGTCATTGGCATTGTCATTTGCATTGAATGATGGCGTGTACGCAGGAGGAAAAAGGCCGCCAGTACTCAACACGCGTCAAAATCCTCGCAAATTTTATTGGTAAAAAAGCTACTTTGATAATGTAATGACAATCCAATGACAACAAGCTTTGGACAGTCAAGCGAAATTGTCTCTAAAATCTCCTGTCGTCGCACATCTATTATCATAAATCAGTGTTGTGTGTAAGGAACCTAGCTTTGTGCTTCTGTTGTGTGAAATCGTAGTGGTATCAACTTCTAACAAAACTCTATATCTTCTCCCCTGTATCTACGCTAGCTAAATTCTGAATAACATAAGGTTAACATAACAGCTTACTTTGATTCTTCAAGTCTTTGTCTCAATTGATCATTTTCATCCTGAACTTTCTTGACCGATGATGACTGCTATAAACAAACAATAAACCAAATATATACCGTAAACGTTGCACACTGACAGGGTTCGTACAGAAGGTTGCAAGCAAAAATCAAGGACATTTTCAGGACATTTTAATAAATTTCCTATAATGTACACATCAATGAACAAAAATAGAAGTATAAACAGTACTCAACTGGTATAATGGTGTTCAAAAATAACGTAATTCTAAACAATTTCATCCAAAAACATCACAAAACTTCGATTTAATTGTGCATGTATAGTACACAATGCCCAACTTGAGTTCTCAGTAATGTTTCTTTAAATTTTCCAGGACTTTTCCAGGACATTCTCAAAATTCGATTTTTCCAGGACTTTTCCAGGCCTGGATTTTGTTTTCTAAAATTCAAGGACTTTTGCAGGATTTTCCAGGACGTGCGAACCCTGCACTGAGTGCCCCAAAATAGGCATTCAGAAGTAAACGTGCTCTGAAAATAAGCCTCCCCCGAAAAAAATATTTC
>JANVCH010071788.1:0-10054 GCA_025505405.1 Epizoanthus rinbou | reverse complement strand
TGTGGTGCAGTATGAACATTTTTAATATACATTTTAAGAGAGGGGAGAGATACATGTAGGTAGTGCTTGTGAAAATGTTGATAATTGTGAATGGCCCCTAATACAAGTATCAGAAGAACAGTGAATGAAATTTAAATCTTACTAGTAATTGTAAAGAGAAATTATATTTCCCATTGTGAGTAAATTCCATGATGTCACATTCATAGGTGATTCTTGGACCAGAGAAAATGATTACTGTGCCTCCACGACACTACTGTATAGTAGAGAACCCGGTGCAGAGGGATTCTGATGGTCAGGCTGTAGTTGATTCCCACGGACAGATCAAGCTAAGACATGCTGATCAGGTACAGTTACATGTAGTGAGCGTAGAGGACGAAGGGCTGTGTAAGGGTTGAGCCCTCGCTGTTCCCTTATATCAGTATACAGTCATGTAGTAAAGAACCCAGTACAGAGTGACTCTGATAGTCAGGTCATGGACAGATCAAGCTAAGACATGTTGATCAGATAACGTTATCGAGTCCAGAGGCGGAAGGCCAGGATTAGGGCAAAACTGCCCCCCTCCCCCCTAAGGCTTAGAACAACTACAGGAACTGTGTACAATTATACATGTATAAAGTGAAGAACCCAGTAAAGAGAAACTAAAGGTCAGACCATATATAGCAAGTCAGTAATATGTATTGTTATTAATTTGTATCAGCCACACTCACCAACACCGTAGCACCATATTAGCATTGTTCGCACTGTAAATCAGTCCTAGCATTTTTATGTTATTGCACCGCCACCAGATCGAAGCATGCATTTGATCAACACATTGCCATATCAGCTTTCTAAAGGCAGTTATTCCAATTAAAGAATAAAAAGATTAAAGATTGCCTTGGACAGATCAGAGATGAAGGGTTAGGCAAAACTGGAGTTCCCTATAAACACATACATACAATGTACATGTACAAGCAGGAATGTATGTATGTGTACAGATATGTACATATAGTAATGAACGCAGTACAGAGAGACACTGATGGCAAGACTGTACTGGTTGATTGCATAGACAGATCAAGCTAATATAAATAAGATATGCAGGTCAGATACTACAAACATCAGTACCAATGTATGTGTACAGGTATGTACATGTAGTAATGAATGCAGTACAGAGAGATCGACACTGATGGCAAGACTGTACTGGTTGATTGCATAGACAGATCAAACTAATAAGATATCCAGATCAGATACTAAGGTTATTGGCCCTAGCCAAGGAAGGATTGGGCAATGGTGTCTGCTCAACACCCTCTCCCAACATTAGTAATATATGTATGAACCGCATGAAAGCAGCTGCCAGAGGCGCCTATATATGCTTTTGGTTTGCTGGGGGTAAACTGATTATTGTAATGCGCCTTTGAGCATATTCATATGGAAAGGCGCAATATAAATGTACCACTTTACTTTACATTATACAGGTATGTAGTAATGAACACAGTATAGAGAGACACTGATGGTGAGGCTGTACAATCATGTACTGGTTGGTTGTAATAGACAGACCAAGCTAGGATATGAAGATCAGATACTAAGGTTATTGGCCCTAGCTGAGGAAGGATTGAGCAAGGGTGAACACCCTCGCCCAACATTAGTAATGTATGTATACAGGTATGTAGTAATGAACGCAGTATAGAGAGACACTGATGGTGAGACTGTACTGGTTGGTTGTAATAGACTGGCCAAGCTAAGATATGAAGATCAGGTACTAAAGGTATTGGCCCTAGCTGAGGAAGGATTGAGCAAGGGTGAACACCCTCCCCCAACATTAGTAATGTATGTATACAGGTAATAATGTACATGTAGTAATGAATGCAGTATAGAGACTGATGGTGAGGCTGTACTGGTTGGTTGTAATAGACAGACCAAGTAGCACAGAGAGACATTGATGGCGAGGCTGTACTGGTTGTTTCTTGTGGACAGATCAAAGTACATGTAAGACATGCAGATCAGGTACTGTTACTTGTGAGCCTTGGAGAGGGTTTGGAAAAAACTGGACCCCCTCCCCCAATATCAGCTCTCTGTAGCGGATAGTCTGGACACTAGAGAGGGTTTCTGACCCAGGGGAGGGGTACTCACTCCAATTTTGGGTAGGGATGTGCCGCCGAACGAAGAAATTTCGACCCCGTTCTAAGTAAAATATCTCAATTTTGATACTATTTTGATACCCCATTCTAGAAAACATTTGATTTTCCAGGGCCTAAAAGTACCAAATTTCCAAAAATCACCACCCCGTTCTAAAAAGGGATCAAAATTTTGCAGGAAATGATACCCCGTTCTAACATAAAATCCTAAAATTCATACCCCGTTTGGCGGCACATACCCGTATAGCCAATGTATGGGAGTACCCCCCCCCCGGATGCTTTCCCTGAAACGATACCAAACAAACATAACCTATTCGATTTCTTTTACCGTAACTGCTAATACTTACTAACACAATATTCTTTCTGTCAGTACAGTATTCCAGTTATTTTGCTACTAAGCGTATCATTGCGAAACGTCTGACCTGCTGCGAATACATTAAAACCAGTATTGGCCTACGCTTTTATATTAAAATCTTTTAAAATGCAAAGAATCATACAACACATAAAATGATAAATAGACCGTCCTGGACTATTTGTTGCGGGATCTCTTGTTGTAGGCTGAGATGCACGTGCCAGACGTCACTTCAAGAGTAAATAAATGAAACAGATTGCAAGACTGTCACTACTGCAAAAGGGCAGATTAATTTCGACTGGTAGAACTAGTCTTGTTCTGGGCCAAGGCTATAACGAAGATATTGTTCATCGATCAGTATAAATATGATTGTGACGGATTTGACTTACCTGTATATCACAATAATGTTTCTGTAGTCATAGTATTTGAGTGCATTTCGCCAATAGACAGTGTGTAGTTACAAGTTTGACTTGCTACTAATAATGTGATTATAGACTTATTATCATTTTAAAAATATGTTCTCCGGTAGATGTGCAATATATATGCGATTGCGTGTCCGACTTGCTATATTCTTATCGTGACGTCATGTTACCGGCAAACTCGCCAGTTCGTCCACAGGGCTCCAATTAATAGCTGACCACAATCTCTGAAGCTAGATGAATTCAAAATTGCGTCCAAGTCAACATCGGCTAAATGTTGTAATTTTTATAACCACGTTGTGCTGTGCCAGTGATAGTGAATTTGCTTTATATATACAGCTGATGAATTGTAAACTAATATGAAAATTCGGGATTAATATTATTAATAATATCGATTGCGTAGGCGATCGACTTCCGGCCTTTCCTGCGTAAATAATACTCACCTCCGCACTATAATGTATTCTCAAAGTCTTCCGCTTTGAAAACAACATTTCAAAATGTTATTGTGGCCTGAAAAGTTTGAAAACGTTACGTCGACCCGGTCTGAAACAATTCCAAGTTCAATGTTTATAAACGCAACTGCACTTCAATATACCTATCCATCCATCCATCCATCCATCCATCCATCCATCCATCTATCCATCTATCTATCTATCTATCTATCTATCTATCTATCTATCTATCTATCCACCTATATACAGATGCCATTTTCTCGCAAATCATTTGATAATAATTGTATGGAAACAGTCCAGGTGAATTTAGGAACACACGCCATTTGACGTGTTCTGCGTTAATCATTTACGCTTTTCATATGGTTGTATTTTTCAAGGTATTAAAGATTTGGTGCAATACTTCACGTCAAACAATTCCCCTGAATCAGTTTCTAACTCCATCCACGAGATACAAAAGAACCCGACACACCAGGGGGGACAACTCAAACTACGCAATGGAAAAGCATTCTCTGCATTAACATCGAGTATATTCCAATATTACTTCCCTGAACGAGCATTCTCCATTATCACGACCTTTAAACCCGTTCGCGCTACGTTTGGTGTTTACCTAATCAGCGTGTATGACTCCAGAAGAACTTTAGTACTCGGAATCAAGCTATTTCGCGGGACAATCATATTTGAGTATGCTAAGGGTCTTGGTTTTGTGTTTTTCTACGTGGACATGCCTGTTAACAAGTGGCATCGAATGGCCATTAGTGTGCAGAATAATCACGTGACTTTGTATTGGAACTGCGAGAAGACTGGGACCAAAACGATACCGAAAGACTTTTCGTTTGCACCAGATGCCAAAGGAATGTTGTATCTTGGGGAACTGAGTCGAGGTTATCGCCGCCACAAGATGGAGGTACTTGTTAGACTGTTTTTGTACGTAAAATATAATCTAAATGCCAAATGGAATTCTTCGCACCCAAAGAAGATAGCTTATTTCGGGCACTTATGTTTACTGAACACGACGATTTGGGCAAAAAGCTTTTTTATAATTGTTTTCATACTTTTTAAAACGTTTTGTTCTAAATATTTTGCTGAAAATAAATTAGGAAATTGGAGACGACCGCCAATTGGTAATCGTCCCGTGGGAGCTTATCAGGGGGGGTGTGGTACATAACGAGCTCAATCTACAGCGAAACAGAATGTAAAACGTGGTAGAGAGACAGCATGGCTCCCCCTTGTACATCTATATTATGGAAAAGTGGTTATGCTTTCTAGGTATTTTGAAATGGGCCACAACAATGGAAATTAAATATTAAGAAGATAAAAGATTAAATTAGATTTTTATAAAAGTGATTAAAGTTTTAAAGTTTAAATTTTAAATTACTGTAGAATGCGCTTTGAAAAATGTTACTGACAAAGCGCTATATGAATTATTATGTGTAAATGTTTATATTCTTGGAGGGTGCGGCAGGGGTTCTCATTAGAGAGGGACAAATTTATTTCAAAGAAGCTAAGTGTTTCTTAATCTTAGCCAGAAAAATAAAAGTTAAAAATGCTATCCTTATTTGCACTTGATATTAAGAAGGACCTTATTAAGTTTATGTTGTCAAAAATTGAATTGTAAAAATATAATTGTATTCGCATATCAAGATTGCCTTGCTCCGAACTACTTTGGAAGCTCACACCCGTAGGGGGGAGAGGGTTAGATATAGGCTCATTGGAGAGAGGCACTCATTAAAAGATGCGTTTTAGTGTCTTCGGCTTAATTACAGAAACTGAAGAAAAAAATACTAATTTAATTTTCTTTGTATAGATCGATATTGAAGAACTTTATTTCGTTCCTGATGACAAGGCCGCCAAACAGCAGTGTAACGTGACACCTTTCGTGGGCGTAAGTACACCACTGAGATAATATTCAACTGGTCACATGTTGGGTGTATCGGGGTAGTAACTATGGTAACCCGAGTGGGCTACTGGTAGATCTTAAGGGGGTCATCGCTAACATTCAAGGAGTAACAATCACTGAAGGAGCAGAATGCAACTTGTAAAACGAACCATTCCCCATAGAGTTCCGTGGCTGTTATTTGCATGGTGGTTGGTATCGTAATGTAACGAATTTATGCTCTTTTGGTATACGTTTAAATATATAATATAGATATAACATTCGCTAAAATGTTCTATAAAACTATTCAAATGTTATAATTAGGAAACAGAAAACATTTCTATGTTTTTCACCAAGTTATGGTAACACGAGTGCAGGATTGGGAGAACAAGAAGTAGCTGTGTTACAACGAACGGAAGGCGAGTTTCCCACAGATTTTCGCATTTTCCAAAGCTTGCACAAGTGTTACCACAATTTAATGGAAAACAACAGGAAATGTTTTTTTTCCTTTATTAACTAAACACAACCATTACACAAGTGAATTTCTCTGTTTCCATCGAGTTATAGCAGCGGCTTTTAACCAATCACAGCGCGCGTTATATCTAATTTATAGTATGAAAAACTATATAAATTGTATTCATCAGATAATTGGTCACAAGAACCCTGAAGCCAGCGGCTACGGACCAGACGACGAAGAAAGCGGATCCACTGGAGAATCGAATTTGGTGGATGAAGGTAAAAATAAGAAGGGGGAAAAAAAAAAGATTGCTGAGTAATGGTGTACTAGCTAAAAGGCTATACTCAATGTACCGAGCATTTCCATCGTTGGTTTATTGCGTGTTTTCCATACAGGTTGCGATGGTCTGTGTGATCCAACACAAACTGCTTGCAATGACGGAAGGAGAGTTTACGATTTGTTTGCTATGAATCCCCGGACGGTCGCAACAATACGTAAAGATGAAACGTGAGGGAGGGGGGCAGGGGGCCCGCCTCCCGCCTTTCGTCGGCAATTTTGCAAACATTTTATAAGAAAAACACTGTTTTGGAGCACATATACCCTTTTTGCCACCCCCTTTCCAGATTTTGGGGTACGCTCCCCCCTCCCCCAGTTCCAATATTTCTGGATCCGCCCCTGTTGGCAAGTATATGTTGGATCGCAAACAACCCGTCAAAACTGGTTGAGTTTGTTTGCAGCGTGGTTCGTCCATATGGATGACAAGCTTAATCTTCCGATGTGTTCATGTTCTCGACCAGTTTAATGTGTTGACTGTTCTTTATCCGCATGTGCAGTAGAAGCGTCATGGTCTGAGTGGTCACCATGCTCACACTCGTGCGGCAAGGGGAAAAGAAAGCGAGTTATGATGTGCAATCTCGCGGACAGCTCCAAGCCAGCAGTCGAGTGTCTCAAGGCTTTGCAGACACAGGAAGTGAAGGAGTGTTATTTACAGGACTGTCCAGGTGGGTTTGGAGTAGAAACGTGTTCATCATCATCATCGTCGTCATCTTCGTCATCCTTATCATCATCATCATCATCACTATCATAATCATTATCATAATCATCGTCATCGTCATCATCATCATCATCATCATCATCATCGTCATCATCACCATCACCATCATCATCATCACCATCCCCATTATTATCATCAGCTGCAGCTACAGCATTATTATTATTATTATTATTATTATTATTATTTTGTCTAATTATTAATATAATGATAAAATAGGGTCAAACTTGGGAAAGTTGCTATCGGTACCTTACTTATGCTGCCACAGAGTAAAATAAACCACAATAATATAATAATAATATTATAATTTACCTCAATTGCAGTGAGCTGAATTACAGAGATTTTACAAATAGTAAAATAAGTTTCTATCAACTGTAGTCAAAATCTAATCAGGATCTAAGCAACACGTGTTGATAATTCTCGCCCTCGTAGCACATTGCAGCCAACCGTGTTTGAATGGAGGAGTGTGCGCTAAAGAGAACAAGTGCAAGTGCCGTCCAGGTTACCATGGAAGCAGGTGCCACAAAGGTATGTCGGATTTACAAGAACCAGATATATTAAAGCAACTTCAGTAGCAGACATATAAGTCTATTGACGAATTTAAAACTGCCTGAGCTGAGTGGATGTCCATATCTGAAAATTGTTTTATACGACCCGAATTTGGCCGGGACTGAGGGGGGGGGGGGTGGGATTTCTTTGTAGTTGATTCAGTAACGGGTCTAGGTGGTGCCCCCTCCCCCACTCCCTTTTTTCAGTCCAATTTTGTTAGTATTTGAGAGGCGGTGCTGCCTAATAAATATGTAATGAAAACTGTGCTGAAAGTTCAGGAAATGCTATTTTAGAGACGCTAATTTCAACAATTTTCCGGGGGGGTATGTCCCCGTACCCCTACCACGCTAGGTGCTTGCACATTCGGCGCTCGTTTTTCTTCAACCCTTACTTGAAATGGTGCACCCCTTTCAAAATGTCTAAATCCGCACCAGCATGACAGGTGGAATTGCCCGGATGCAATTAACCATAATAAAAAAGATGGCGACTGGTACATTTACCCATAATTCTTAGTGCACGAAAAACCTAAAAACACTCATAAAAATGCACTGAAAAGTCCTAAAAATATCAAACCTAGCATTCACAATGTTTTTAGTACAGGGACGAATTTCGCAAAAAAAATAATGGCTTTCTATGTGCCTATTCGATGTGTTAGGTTCGCAAGGTATTGTGGTTAAATGTACAGACGCCATCTTTTTAGTACAGTCAATTGAACGTTAACTCAGGGTACTAAAGGGATGACGTCATCTGGTTTTATTGAAAATATAAATAAACCACAACTGCTGCATTTTCCCAAGTTCAGTTTGAGCCCATTTGTCCAGGTTACAAATCGCAACCCAGTTAGTTCAAACCGGGCAGGAAATTTTGGCCGGGGCTGAAATCTAAGCTCGCGCAACTAGGCTAAAATAGTCGCCCATGTTATCAGCTTCTAATTATCAGCAATAGCTATAAATTGATTTTATAAATACTGATCATTTGCGATACCACGATTTTCTGCAGCGTGAATATGATTTTTATCGTTCCTAACATTTAAGTTTCACAAACTGATTATTTTGGTTATAGTTGCTTACAACTGAATATTTCAAATAATTTGATTATGTGATACACGTGAGGTTTATATGTGTAACTCACCATTGTCATTTCCATTGCATTGCATTGCATTGCCATTACAATTACCATTATGCGTTAGTTTGACTAGGAATAGCAACGGCTCTAGATTTTGTTTCCCCAAATCGGATAGCATATGAGTATGGGTCGATTGTTCTAGGAAATTGTTGGTTTTATTGTGTAACGCCAGCATGATTAAGAAGGGGTTGATAACTCCATGACACTTAATTCATGACTGTCTCGTTCCAGTTGCATGCCGTGTGCAGTGTCTGAATGGCGGTTCATGTAACGCACCCGATTCTTGTGTCTGTCCCAAGGGATTCTCCGGGCGCCGTTGCGAGAAAGGTAAATATTCTTCTCATGTGCAGTTTACCTAGAAAGTCTACCCTAAGTTTGACACTGAAGTGTGATCGAAATGTTATTATAGCTTCCCATCAGTACAAAGTAAAAACACAGATTGATCAGTTCTACGGGAGTTAGTTTCACAACTGAGTGCGATGTCATAACCTTTCAATGCATGAGTCAAATCGGCAAAGTGGAACAATTTAAATTAAGGTGATTTCCGCTCGTTTTTCATTTTCTTATGCCACTCAACTTTGTAACAGACGTACTCAGATGTCATTGCAGATTTCTGCCAGTTATGTGTAGCAGTTGCTGACCGCTTTCGAACATTTCGAAAAAAAAATATTAAAAAAGTCTGCGGATAGGTTTTGGCGACACTTTAATTTTTCTGAAATTTTAAGGTGGCAACAAAACCTTCACCAAATGCAGTTAAAAATTTCTCAAATATTGTGCTCATTGTTTAAACAATTTTATCGCAATAAAAAATATCTTTGAATGCTAGAAACCTTTATGCTTTTCTGGTACCCTGGCTGTAGGATAACCCCAGAAACAGAAAACTTTAGTTGTAGTAAAATGTTTCAGATTTTATAGATTTGATCAGATACATTTGATGCTCCATTGACCTGCAAGTAGTAATAACTAATCTAGGCAGATCAGTGGATAACAATATTACAATAACAGAAGAAAAGGGAATGCTATGTAAAAGAGTCGTTTGTAACACCTGCAAGCATAACATGGCGGTAAGTATCCGTCGTGCTGACATATGAGGAAGCCTTTCGTAAAGTTCAGCGGCACAGAGAAATGGAACACAGGCTGGAGCAACCTTAACCGTCTTGATAAGTACTCGTGGTGTTGATTTCTTTGGACTATTAAAGCTAAATAATTTACATGTAACCCTATTCAGACTGGGGGCGCGTAGGGGGGTGGGGGGGGGGCTGAAAGTGCCCGCGCCGATTTCAATCAATTATAACTAAAGAACTATCCAAGATATAATGCTGAAACTTCATTAATTTTCCTAAGATGTATCAGGAAACATTTTGATGCAACCAAGTTGTTCATATGGTGTAGTTTGTTTCCATGGCAACCATGTTTTGAGTGACAGATCTGGCAAAATTTGAGAACTTGTTTCTATGAATATAATTTTGAAGGGAGATTTTTGCTTTAATATCATAGTTTCTGTTACCCAAAGTTCATTTTTAAACTTTTTGATAATATCTGAATTAATTAGGACAATTTTCTGACGTCATTGAAAAATCCAAGATGGCGGCAAGTGAGTAGACTTGGCATAGTAGGATGTGAGATGTACAAATGTTATTTAGAGCAAATGCATTTAACTGATGA
>JANVCH010071777.1:0-10056 GCA_025505405.1 Epizoanthus rinbou | reverse complement strand
CTACTGCAAACATTGACTCACCTGGGTTCAGACCATTTATCACCAACAACAGTCCTTCTCAGGACTACACAAACCCGCACGATCACTCTACTGCAAACATTGACTCACCTGGGTTCAGACCAAAGCCATTACATCATATTGTATCGATTATAGTCACCTCCAGCACCCGTATTTACATTTACATTTACATGCAACATTGACATAAAGCAAAACAGCCTTCTGAGTTATAGAACCTCTTACCTTTACTATTACGGTAGGTACCTGTTATAGAACCTCTTACCTTTACTAACGGCAGGTACCTGTTATAGAACATCTTACCTTTACTAACAGCAGGTACCTGTTATAGAACCTCTTGCCTTTACTAACGGTAGGTACCTGTTATAGAACCTCTTACCTTTACTAACAGCAGATACCTGTTATAGAACCTCTTGCCTTTACTAACGGCAGGTACCTGTTATAGAACCTCTTACCTTTACTATTACGGCAGGTACCTGTTATAGAACCTCTTACCTTTACTAACAGCAGATACCTGCTATAGAACCTCTTACCTTTACTAACAGCAGGTACCTGTTATAGAACCTCTTACCTTTACTATTACGGCAGGTGCCTGTTATAGAACCTCTTGCCTTTACTAACAGCAGGTACCTGTTATAGAACCTCTTACCTTTACTAACAGCAGATACCTGTTATAGAACCTCTTACCTTTACTAACGGCAGGTACCTGTTCAACTTCCGTGGTGTTGCTGCAAGTTTCCGGTTTAAGCATCTCTTTGTGTGTAAATCGTTGGTGTTCCACGTCGGTAGCGAGTGGCAAGAATTCTTCTATCGTGCTCTTAAACCTTGGGTTCACTATATACCAGTTGACACAGACTTGGCAAATGTTAGGTAAGTGTTTAAACATGAGCTAACTATATATACCTGAGCTATAGACAGGTATAGACAGTGTGCAGTAGTGAATACCATGACTGAAAGGAAGTATAGGTTGTAAACAAATAGAGTAAATACATAGTGATGCTGTGGAAAGGACAACATTTGAGTGAAATGAGAACTAGGTTCTTCAATCATCCAAAGTTTAAGCTCTCCACTGTAACAACTTATCTTTATTCAAACTTTTTGGCAACCCACAGGGGATCATTATATACCAGTCGACACAGATCGATTTGGCAAAGTCAAAGTTTATAGTTCAAAAAGTAAAGAAAATGTTACTTTTACTAACGGCAAGTACCTGTTATAGAACCTCTTGCCTTTACTAACAGCAGGTACCTGTTATAGAACCTCTTGGCTTTACTAACAGCAAGTACCTGTTATAGAACCTCTTGCCTTTACTAACAGCAGGTACCTGTTATAGAACCTCTTGCCTTTACTAACGGCAAGTACCTGTTATAGAACCTCAGACCCCAAAGTCAAAGTTTATAGTTCAAAAAGTAAAGAAAATGTAGATTTGGAAGAAGACGTAAAAAGTCAAGAATGCCGTGAATAAAGATCTCGGTAATTAACCGTTGATGCAGCCGTGAGAGTTTCTACTATGTAGTTAAAAGTTTGTTTGCATGTTTCAGGGACCTTATTGAATTTGTCAAAGCCAACGATGATGTGGCGAGGGATATAGCAGAGAGGTAAACATTCCCGTTATGTATTTATGTATCTAGCGATTTACTCCTGGTTGCAAAAGAGGCATAGATCAGCGAATACTAGTTCGAATCAAGTCACTCTCCTTGAACTAAACACAGCAAGAGAGGTGTACACTGTGTCTTTCGCTTTTCTCAAAACTATAACTTGCTTTCTTACGAGAGGAGCCTGCGCAAGAAGCAAAATGGATGTAGAACAAGTCATTGTTAGTGTATTTTGATAAAGCGTCGGATTCTCCACCATCATATCACTTGCAAATATTGTTCGATGAACTAAGGTCGTAGAGTCGGAAATGATAAGATAAAGGTAGAGAAACTCGAAATGGTGGAGGTTACGTCATTAATGGAGCTGAAAGTAGCACTATAAATACCCCAATTGAATATGATCTGCCCCACGACATGGCGGAAAATTATTTTTCTCGGTAATGTTACGTAAATGCTTTAAGAGGTTCCTTCCGGTACTGTTGCACAAACATTTTGACAAATCTTTGTCGAATAATTGTAAAGAAACCCCGAAAAATTTACGAACATGATCGCTGAAACGTATTCGCGAACATATTTTGGTATTTGATATTTTGTTCTTGTCACCAGAAGAGTTTGTATGCAACATATTGGGCTAAACAACCTGCAGTAGGTGTCCTTAGTATATATGTGAGGTCATAAAGGGATTTCCGCCCAGTCCTGCCTCACTAGACCCCTTTCCTATTAATGTACTGCATAGGCAGCATATATTTATTCTTTAGAGATGTCTCAGGAGATCTATTCTTTTTCTTAGAATGGCAAGGTCATAATAAGTGGGTTTACACTAGCGTCCGTAAATAGGTCTCAAGTGAACTTGAGATGTACTTGGAGTGTGAACGACATTTTGTGTCGTACTTCGGTCCTACTTTGTTGCCGTAGGAACGCGACAACTTCAAAGGAGCCGAAGTGCACTTCCAAGTGTGGTTTGTATTCTACTTGAAGTAGGACTCAAGTTCACTTGGTTCAGTTTCAAATGTACTTACGCAGTACTTGAAAGCTAGTGTGAACCCACATGTTGTATGAAATGAGCGGAATATACTTTACTGGGAATGAAACCTTGAATTTCACTATTCTTTTCCCAGAGCCTTGCTCGTTCTTTTCCCGCTTAAAATAGTTTTTTCGTTCCTGGATGACTTTCATCAAGGAATGCTTTCACGCCCGCCCACTAAAGAAAGGCCACAATATATGGACTGAGCTCTGACAGACCCTAAATCCGCAGAATGCGTTGTTTTCAGCTGTTTTCAGAGAACTTCGTTCCACGCCGCAGACTAAAAGAATGTCAGTGGCCTCTGAAATGCCAATACTGGCAATAGACACCCTGACGGCCTTTTGCAGAAAGGATCTGAGTAAGGAAACCCAAGATTTGAAGTCACTTACCTGGTTTTTGGCAGGTCATTACACAACCGTTGGAACAACATTTTAGACCAGGCTGGCAGTCCCGATGGTCTCGACAAGCATTGGAAGCTTCTGGCGGGCAGGAGTCGGACGGTTCTATTAAGGGACACTGCATTGCACTGACACCAGCTGAAATATTTTAATTGTTGAGCGGGGAATCAGTAGAGAAAACGAAACATCTGAGAGCTGTAGCTTAAATCGGTTTCTTTGATTTCCACTTTTTTGCCATCAATATAACAAGGGGCCGTAGTGTTTTTAAAGAAGACTTATTAATAATTTGTGACTATCAGAATTGGCATATACTGTTATATTTTAATGTTATATTACCAATAGACTTTCTCTTGAAACAATGACTGATTAAATAAATGAAGTAATATTTATTTACATATTTATACATGTGCAATGGTTTCCTATCTACCGTAACAATGATCGGGTGTGAGGTAAACTGACCTTTACATTCTTTCTGGCACACTTCCGCGCTTTCGAAGTTGTTCTCATTTCCTCCGCAACCACTGTATTGAAAGCGGCGGCAAGCTCCATTTGCGGCGTCATAACGCCATCTCGCTATTGACCGCGAACAGCTTCCAACTTGTTCAGGTAGCTGGCAGTGGGGAGACAGTAAGGAAAGCAGGGAAGGCGGGGAAGGCGGGGAAGTTGGTTTAGGGGAATCTATAACAAACGAGAAATTATCCATTATCAGTGATACCTTGACACTATACATATCCCGACAGACGTTTGAACCGCTTTTATGATTCAATATTAGACATTCCCTTTCTTCTCCCCGCCCATCGCTATGTTGCTTTATAACTCAGACAACGAACATTCTTAAAAACTTTTCGGGATTAAAATAAAGGATTCTTTCAGCCGCGTTTGTATTCAATATATGATTTCCATATATCATAGAGAATTGTATGTAGTTTTAAATAGGTTTTCAAATCCAAGATGGCGGCCTGCATTGTGACGTCATTTGGCGCCATATCACAATTTAGATATCTGATGGTCGGTCCTGGATGTAATTAGAACACTAATTATTAAGAAGATACTAATATGCCCTCCTCTCTCTGTCTGAACTAACTAGGGGGAAATGAGTACGACAACTAACGAGTCATCTCAGTTTCCAGTACATTAGTCAGTATACATACATAAGTCAGTTGGCTTAGGTTCGGGTGGGTTTATTTTTCGAAGTACTTCTGAATTTCATTTTTGGGGGTTATTTACCAAGCTTCAGGGTTGCCACACATCAGAATGAAAACAATTCCCTGACTTTTCCCTGACTTTGTGCAGAATTCCAAATGTCCCTAACCACATGCAAAATTCACTGAGTTTCAAGGTTCAAGGTTTTCCCTGACCTTGAAAAAATTTTCCCTGACTTTTCACTGACCGTGTCCGAAACCCTGGGCTTATTATCACTGGGGATGGGGGTGGGGGAGGGGGTTAACATCAGTTAGTTAGTTAACTTACCAACTGTTTCTGCCTTAACAGTGGCAGTGATGCTTCTCACCCCGTCAGAAGCGGCACAACGGTATACTCCTGAATCTTGCGCCTGAACCCTCGTAAACTGCAACCTGTCTCCACTTGCTGTTGTGTAAGGCGGTAATTTTGAAAGACCATCTTTGCTCCATGTGATCGACTCAGGTCTGCCAATAAACTTGCACGTCAGTTGGCCTTGCTTCCCAATTTCTAGACGTTGTGTGTCTTTGTGGTCAAATCCAATTTTAAGTCCAGCTGGAAACACACAAGAGATCTTATTAGGCTTACAGTTTTTATGAGAAAAAAACGCTAAACGTTTTAAATGTTTAACGCTTAGGTGTAATTGTGTTCGTATTTGTGCCACAAAGTGCAATACAGTAAAATCAAAACAAAATGAGCTCAAAGAGTTTCCACTGTAATTGTTTACTATTGGAGGAACTTTTGGGATTTATTCCTCCATTACTAAAGACAAAGGTACAGAGTTGGTTGCAATGTTTTGAGAAAAACACAACTTTTGATAACATAGCATGACAAGATCGTCCAAATAAACAAGAGTTGAGAAAATTCATGAGATCAAAATAGGGGCAGCTGATAGCGCGAAAACGCATGTAAACATCGCCCACAAAGCTTAATTGTAGAGGATAGATTCTCAAAATGGATGACCTCTATTTTTAGAGCACGTAGAGTACTTTTAAACAAACTTTCCAATTTTTTTTTCATTCCAAATTGCGGGAAAATTTTGAGCCGGTTTTTCTGTGGCACGCACTCACGCACACACGCACACGCACACGCACACACACACACACACACACACACATACATACATACACACACATGCACATGCACACATACACGCAAAATAATTTCAAAACGTTTACCTGAACACTTTCCTCTGCTTATGGCCCTTATTTTTATACCCAGTTGGCAGGCAGTGCGATCTAGCTCGCAGGGGCTAGTATAGGTCAAGCCATCCGACCCGCAGACAAGATTCGATCTTCCTCCATTCTGTCTTGGACATGAGGGAAGACACTCACATCTGGGTTGTTTTCTGTTGTCCACAACACATCGTTCGCCCTGATATCGACAATTCACATTCGCACAGGGATCTAAATACGAGTTAATGTCGATATTAGTTTTATCATCAGCCCAAGGTTGATCTACTTGCCACTCAACGAGGCCAGTTCGAGGAGGCCAGAGAGCATTTCACATAGTTTCAACAAATGCTTTATGATATAATTCCATGTTTCAATTCGTATTAAGTCTAAAGTATAGCCGGCGGGGTTTAAAATCCCTGGGAAGGGGGGGGGAGGGGTTCTTACCAGAATTTTGGATAGGTGTGTCGTACAGGCCTCCAAACTCTTAGCCTATTCCCAACCAAAATACGTATATGATTTGATACTCTATTCCAGGCCTCAGCTCTATGTTAGACTAATGTTCAGTTTTGATACGTGATAAGTAATGGCAGATTTTAAACGTTATATCTCACAGATTTTCATCTTCATTCGTTTCGAAGGTTTGATTTATTTTGAAACTTTACACCAAAAGAAAGAATTAATGTTGGTTTTAAATTTCTCTCTCAAAAACCATATCCTATTCCAGACCAAAGGGCACATATATACCCTATTCTAGACTAAAACCGCTTGGAAACTATACCCTTTGGGACAGCACATACCCGTATAACCCAAGCATGGGAGCACCTCCCCCGAGGGTTAAGAATATCAACTGGCATCAAGGACAGAGAAGAACGGTTAGTATATAACACTCGGTAGCCGGCGTAGCGGGCGGACTTATTTGGGATGGAGAAAAGTCGGAAATTGCTCGATATTACTCGCGCGCGTCCAATATGGCGCCTGATCGAGTGATATCGAGCAATTCTCGACTTTTCCGCCCCCGAAACAAGACCGCCAGCTACGCAGGCTAAAACCGGGTTAATTGGAGGTATGTATTTTGTATATCCCCTCCTAAATATCCCGTTAGTTCGCAATCACACAGATATGTAATATGCAAACACAAAGAAGTATAGAAAACAATAATGATTGCTAGAAATCACGACCCTCTGACACAGCTAGTAACGCAAAGCAGGCAAATATGAAACTTGCTATTTACAACGCCCGCACACAAAACATGCAAACACGCAACTCAGAAACACGTAAACATAAAATCACACAAACGCGAAAGATGCAAACATACAATTAGAACAAATATATACAGAAAAAACTAAATGCAACAAATCTGAATCTTTTTAGTGAACGGCATATAGTGCTCCCTCATTTCATGTCGACCCCACCCCACTCTTAGCATATCCAGTAAGGGCAAGGAGGAAATACATTTGGCACCCTGGTTTAGCAAATACTCAAGGGCACAGTATTTGCTCCAGATGTGTGGCTTGTATGTACCCCTTCCCCACTTCCCTGAAGTTATTTTCCCCGGGGGAATAATTTCTCTTAACCCCTGCACTACATATTGGGTCCAATAAGGCGTTTTACATTGATCCACTGGTCTGAACACGCCACCTTAGAGCGCATTTATGGAACTCTGCCTCGCATACCATCAAATTGGCACAGCGAAGAGTACAGTTTAGTGGTCATTGCTTCCGGGCAAAGGGAGAAATTATTTCATATTTAGTATTAAGCCATCTGCCCCTAATAATTGAACAAACTGACCTAACCGGGGGTTATTTCAAGGGACACAGGAATTCACGTATAGGATCTTCCTGCGGCCATGGCCGATCGTGGTGTCTGGCGCGATATTGTAAAATCTGTTTCGGCTGAGGCCGCAACAGAGAGACATTGATTATTTTAATACATACCTAATTTAGCGTCTCGGTAAATGGATCTTGTGCAAGCGAACCGCCGACAGTTGTTTGGACAACATTTTTCCTCAAGGTTTGGACAATCAGCATCCTTCCTGCATGATTTTCCCACGCTGCACTTTCTTAATAATCTATGCCAGGGGCATCTTCCGTCGTGTTCTCCCTTTAATTCGTGTTGAGGGTCAATATAGAGAAACCCTAGGTAGAAAGGATTACAGAGACTGTAATTTCAAGGAGTATACAATTCAATATCTTGTTAGCGGGGGTAGATTGTTTAAAAGAGAGGCTTCATGGAGGAAAACAGAGATCTTGTTCCGGAGCATTATGAAAAAAATGTACCTATCAATGTTTAGTTCGAGAAGGGCGGGGGGTGGGGGAGGGTTTGTATCGGCAATAGACGAGGATTTTACACAATTCCTTCTCCCCTGGCTAACACAAAAATCAATCCTGGGTACTTTGTTTCGTACGTTTCTCATATAAATTTGACAAAAAGCATTTTGCCCCACCCTCAGGAATTTGACAAATTTTTCAGGTTTGATATCAAATCCCCTCCTCTTGCCCACACGGCCGCACCCTTCCCCTCTCAGGGTCAACACTGGCAAGTACTGCTTACGGGTACTAATTATTTACAGAGTTTGTAAAAGTATAGTTTATATAGGAAACAATAATGAAAAAGTACGGATACTCTAGAATTACTACAGAACTAGGGGACAAAAACGAGTCAAAGTACAGAGGAATGGTCAGACTGAGTGCATGGAGTCAAGGCTGATTTAGCACGAGGACTGGGAACGACCGAGCCACTCGTGTTTAATACAAAATTATATCTAATCTTATGGACCGATTCTGCACGATTATCAAAATCAGATAAACTTGTTAATCAATTTTCAGGCAATAAAAAAATCTCTCACATTTGAAATAGTTTATACCCAAGCATTATTTTAAATACATCCTCGGTGAAAGTCAAGGGTACGAACACACATCGTCTGTCGAGAGACCGTCATTAATCTAAGAAATAAGGGAAATGGACGAGAAACTATTATCGGTGCCCTACTTATCAGAACATTCCTCCGTTTCAAATATTTCGGATACCTCTGAACTGAATAACTAAGAAAGCAATTTCCAAACCCATATCCACTGGCCATGTTCATTGTCCACTTAATTACAGGACGTGGGGTCATATAAAGGTTAATGGTTTATAAGAATTAACATTTATTATAAAGAGAAAATGAACCAACTTCAGTGAAAATAACAATCTCTTCACGCGATCGCGTCGACAGATCTAGGTGCTAGGTGAATAGTTCTAGTCCCTGTATAGCTATGGGTCTATTGAGTTAAAACTAGCACTAGCAAATATTTGTATACGCAAACTATATGGGGCTATTTTAACTAAAGCCATTTATGATTGTTTCCTAACTATGGCCGAAAAAGCTGGCTTTGTCATTAGGCGCAGTTCGGAACCTTTTAATTTCCACGTTATCGAAAAACGTGCTTCAGATGCAGAGCACTGTCATGCGTGGGCGGAAGTATTAAGGTTCTAAAGATTTTTAAAGATGACAGCTCACAAGCAGATGCGTGTGTGCATAAATATAATGTCTTTGAAAGCCATACATTTCACTTGTCCTTCAGTCTTTCTTCACTGACCTTGTTGCTTGAATTTGTTTTAACTCTTTACATATTATGAAGGCGCATTCCCCCTTTCTCTGTCTCAATAATCATATAATGTAAGGGTATCTAACTTAGATTAGCTATTTACAGTTCCCCCAGATACACTACATTCGATCTTAATTTGTGTTACATTTTCTTTGAATATTATGGCATCTCCAACATTGTGGGCAAAGCTAATCGCTCCCAAAGAAATTTATACAACTTGGGACAAACACCAGCCAACGCATATAAATTTAGTTTCAATGCAAGATCAATTCATGACTGGAACAGACTGCCAAATGAAGTAATCGAACAAAAAACAGTTGAGAATTTTAAATCCAAGCTCCAACATCTGTCAGTTTAAATATTTTTAGGAACTTTATTTTACTTGCGCCTACACCAAAGCTTACTGGTCCACTCACACCTCGACCTGCACATCTGCAGTGATGGGCTATGCCCTGATTAGATTAGATTAGATTAGACGGCGATTAAAGCGGTTGTTTCAGGCATAGCGCATGCGCACGCGATCTCTCCTAAATCCAATAAAACTAGTAGAAAAATAAACAATTGTATATTTAAGAGGTTGTCTTCCAGTACGACCGATGTAACAGATTGCAGCTAATCACAAACAAGACGTAAACTCGGGAGATGTTCTATCCTTCCGCGATGATAAACGTGGTAAGGTATTCTTTGCGACTATTTGCGACGTGCTATGTCGTATATGGAATGAATGGTTACCTTTTACATAGCTTTCTTACGTTCCAATTTAAAAGTTTTCTTTGTATTCTTCCGACTTGTCCCGTCGAGACATATCATTTCATTTTGGCCTACACATTCAGTTGTGGTTTGTCAAAGCTGATTCCGCCATACGTCGGCCCATATCAGTTAATGGTATCAATGCGATTTTTGTTTCAAATCTTGTAAATAATAAGAGCTTTTGTTGTATGTAATCAAGCAATTTTGTGCACCATTCTGAAAAATATCACACCGCAAACTTCACAGCCAGTTTGACCATCCCATGAGGTCCCTGCTGCCAAGGAAAAGAGAGATAAACTACAATCTACGAGGAAGCCAGACACATCGACCAAA
>JANVCH010071776.1:0-16698 GCA_025505405.1 Epizoanthus rinbou | reverse complement strand
ATCATTGTTAAGGATATACCGGCTGATGCAGGGTTTCTTTATAGCTAAAGGTATGTAAAGTAAAGTGGTACATTTATATTGCGCCTTTTCCATATGAATATGCTCAAAGGCGCATTACACCGCAATAATCAGTTTACTTCCAGCGAACCCAAAGTATATGATAGGCCCCTCTGGCAGCCGCTTTCATTCGGTCCATGTATGCTGGTATGTTAGTAACAACTGTTTGTTCCTTAACATCGGATACGTTTCCTAAAGTCGTGGCTTTTTGCTGAGTGCGCTGCTAAACTTGTTCACAATTTCATAAATTAGTCAAATCAATGCAGACTCATAGTTGCAATCACGATTGCCAACCTCCAACATCCAAATTGTTTCATTGCAAAAGCCGTGAAGTTATAAATGTGAAAGATTGGAATTACTTATTATTATAAAGCGCTTTATTCCAACATAGTAAAGTGAAGGGGGAAATATGCCTATTCCACGACGAATCTTGTAGGTCAGCTCTATGAGTTTGCGCGATTCACGTATAAATAGGATTTTGGTATTAACCGGCTAAGTCGACATAGTCATAAAACATTATATAAAATAACTAAAATGTTCAGTTCACTTATCAGCAATTCGTTATTCGTTAGACGTTGCAATTGAATTTTAGTTGCAGTTAATGTCATTTGAAGTTCCCGTTGGTGGTAGTGCATGTGTACTGTATAAACGAGTTGAGGAATTCTTATTTCCAACTCGTTCTCTTTCTTAGAAAGATCGCCGGATGCATTTGTGATTAGGCAGTTAGCTAAATAATCCCGAAAACAATAGACTGATTCGCCATAAGAAGTTTGACAAAAGTTTACAAGGTAAAAAGTTTGTTATGGCGCAATAAAACAAAACGTTTTGACTTCCTGCATGCAGTAGTTGTATATGTAGAGTGTCAGTTGAACATTGAATTATATCCTCTTTCAGTTCACCCAGTTTAGAGAAGAAATAGAACAATATAAGAGATAACAACTTCCTTTCTAGGTTAGCCTTGGAACGAGGCTACATGGATCATTCGGTGCTGGGATTCTGTTCATAACGAAAAGGAAAAACACGAATACTGCGGGTGGCAATGAATAACGGTTGCATAAAACGGTGGCAATGTAAATGTTTAACTATACAACTTTCATACAAAATATAACAAGCTATATAGACAGTCCAACCTTTCTTCGTTCCTATGTCATTGATTCTATCAAGCTTCGATCTAACTATTGGAGTGTAATGTTCAATCAGATATAATGAGGTGCCTTGGTTAGTAGGTAGGAAGTCGAGTCAGAGGAGTCAAGTTTTCTCCTTTGTGTCAACTCATTCAGGAGCACATACTTCGAAATGAAGTATGTCTTGCCTTCCTAACCAAAACGTGGCTGCAGGATTCTGTTTGTGATAGCGTCATCAATATTACTGGCAACAGTGTTATACGGAAGGACAGAGCAGTAAACAACCATGGTGGCGTTTGCTCTTTCGTTAAAGATGGCAGGTTCAAGTTAATATTAGCAACCGAATGGCGTGCTTAAACCGAAACGCCTTCCAAGGAGGTTTTCTTGCCTCATAACAGCAGTTGTCTATCACCTTCCGGGTGCCGACGAAGATCATATCCTCGACCATTTGTTCCAGTCTCTGGTCATAGCCGAATCCAAGTATCCCAACTGTGCAATACTCATCGCAGGCGACTTTAACCGACTGAACATGAACTCAGATCGAGAAACATTTTAGACTCAAAACAACTATAGTAAAGCCCCAACCCGTAGACAAGTAACGGCTCTTGATCTGGTATTAACAAATCTCCACGAATTCTACCAGAAGCCTGAAATTGTACCCCCTTTAGCCTATCCGACCATAACACAGTGATGGTATCTCCAAAGGAAAGGATCAGTGATGAAAGGAAGAAGAAAGTAATTTCAGTAGAAACGTGATCAACGTCCAAGTTGCAAAGTAGCAATGGGGAGATACTTAAGTACAGTTGCCTGGCCTACCAGTTTCACTGGCCTATACCAGTATACTACCATTTTTATGGCTTCGGCTGTCAGCGCCAACAATCAGTAAGAATGAAAAATTTATGAATTTTAGTTTTTGTAGTACACAATTATGTAATTCATGCAATTCATATAATTTAGCAGTATATAATTATGTAATTCAGCCAAAACTGCTGTGGCTCTAGGTAGTGCGTATATATAAACGGGTAGAGAAAATTGGTAAACGGGTTTTGTTTGTTCCGGCTTGCCAAGTTAACTGCAGGAAGGTTGTCACTTCCTAACATTATCTGTATACAATGCTGAAAGTGTACCTTTCACTTCCTAACATTATCTGTATACAATGCTGAAAGTGTACCTTTCAAAACATTAGAGTTAAGATGATAACTTAATCATTTATGACTAGAAACAGAGAGAGTTCATGGGAATAGTTTATTTTCGATTGAGTAGCACAACTATTCCACTATTAACGGTTGTCGTGTGACCTGGGAGACAAATAATGAGCGATGCTTGACCAACGCGATTCGTGGGAGCTCTATATCAGTATTGAAACTGTTCTCATGTATTAACAGTATAATTTGAAAACAATGTTTGAACTAATACATTGACTGCCAAATAGCTGATTTCATCAAGTTTATGGCAATAGAAACAGCACGCTTTATCCCTGGGCCTCTTCTGACACGCTTTCCTAAGTGTCTTTGTATATTGTTTATTTTAAAAATAAATATTTATCAACATTTAAAAATGCTCGTGTAAAGAATTTGATGATTTAAGAGAGGCAAACTGTTCGAATTTTAGTAGTATTAAAAGTAAGATATATTTTCAAGAAGAAACAAGTTATATATATAGTGACGCTCAACAAAGAGTAACGGTATAAAGAAACCCAGTGCTAACTCGTCAAAAGTCTAATAATAAATATTGAAAAATTCAATTTTTTTCAAATTCATCAACTTTCTTTCGTCAATCTTCTCTAAAGCATCTCAGTAGTCAGTGTACTTGACAACTGATTTTCTCGCTGCCAGAGGAAATTCATCCTATGTGCAATAACTGCATTGCGCGTTACTCAAGATCTACGTCTTACATTGTCTTACAAAGTGAGGACAAGTGTTCTCTTTAACATTGTAATTAATTAGTGCTGGTGAAAAGGTCTTTGATTGCAGAGTCTGGTAATGCCATTTTCGTAATATTGACAAGTAATGTTTAATAAATCAGACAAAAACAAATTCGTGTTACCATACCCACCTATACACTATTCAATGTTCATCACTATTTGTTATCTTTCGTTATATGACACATTTTCCAAGGACGAAAGCATCATCAGTTACTGTAATCCCACCGCACCAAATGGTGGCGAATTAGCTGTGTGGCTGTTGTCCACTGGCGTGACATATACCACAGGTACAAACAGGTGCCTGTGCCTGCATGTCAACGGAACTCACGGATTAATCATTAAGAGGCAAAGTTTCTCGCGACACTTGGCTTCAATTGCATTCTAATATTACTCGATCAACACAATCAGGGATAATTCAAGTTGGACTGAAAACACTGAGTTTAGTGAGTGTATATAAACAACGATTTGTTTAATAACTGCATGAAAGAAAACTATACAGCGTTGACATAATCAACAACACTAAATAAACAAGTCGGTTATGGCAGCTTTGCAGTTGTGTTGTATCCGCATGCCACAAAAACAACAACTACCCACAAGTTTTGACTTATCAGTGCCTTCCACTCCCCTCTTTCAAATATCTGTAAAAATGTTTTTAGTTTACATTGATATTGTTAATGTTGTAGACAATAAACACTTCTTTTTCTTGCTATATATATTAATCTGGAAAGGTAGGTGTCAGCATTTATTTTAGAAGTATATAATATCCTGACTTTATTGTTATCAATTATTTATTGTAATTATAATTGAAAATAGTATGTGTTGCAACATTATTTTTGTACAGTGTTATTGTGTGAATTAGTTACCGCAGACCTCAGGCAAACGCTGTCAATATCATTACAATTGTAAATTATGCATCATTCTGTCACTATTGCTTTTAACTGAAAGCTGTTGTAGATTTTCAATCACCTTTATGATAAACACAAAGAAACCTGTTCCTGGTGTGAAAACGTGTATGTTTATCATGCCTGTAGACGCAACTCACGATCATTCGACACGGTTGTTTTCTCGTCCCAGATCCCATACTCACACGCCACAACCTTCCGGAGCCTCCGGACACAGAACAGAGGGTGATCAGCAGCGTCCGTCCTTCCACCGCTGCCGCTCTAGCTCTGATCCTACGGACTTTCTGTGGCTCGAGCGAAGGCGATCGCTGCCAATGATTGCAGACGATTTGGAGCCGGCAAACAATATGGATATAGACAACGACATTTACAAGGTTAGCGTCGTGGACCTACATTATTTTAGTTTGCCTTTGTTTGCAAGCTAAGGCTGTTGTTTTAACCGTAGATTCAGATCCAGATTCAGATTCAGATTTTCCATATTATCAACACAACATATCTAGGTTTAACTGTAGGATAATGTATTTCACATGCAGGAAATAACCTAAAATACATAACTTATAACGACTTCAACATATTTCTTCCCAACGAATGATCCGTCAGAAAACTCGTAGTGTCTAGTGAATCACATCAGTTACAAATATCTAAAAATACTAAGTGTATAAAAAGTAAATAACACAGTGGTAAACCCTAAAGTTGTATTGGAACGATGTGTGCTACCTTTTATGTCAGTATGTGCGCAACGAATTCAATCCAATTAATCCATTTGTGTTTAGCCTGCAGAAATTCGCCAGAAAATAATAAATTGGGCAGAAGGAAGGGGTTATTTAGAATTTGATATATCCGGCATTAAAATTTTTATCTGGAGAAGGACGAGGACTTGGAAATTGCTGTGTTATCGATGTACTTGTGACCATCTCAGAAGGAAGTATGGGCAAATGTGCGAATTACGTCACTTGAAAACTCCGTGTGCAATGCAATTTGAAAAGAGCCCTAATGAAACTGCAGGCCTTCTTTCTCGACAATACATTTCTACTTTATGGTTCAATCTACGTAGTACTAGAACATCAGTTTCTACTGAGCTGGTACTGATGTGCATGAGACAGATACAAACACGACGGCAAAATGGAGTTATACACTTAATACTTATATACATGCATACATACTCATATACATACATACATACATACATAGAAGAGGTAGGGGTGAAAATCAAAACATGACTACATTTGTGGCCCTACAGGTCTGTTTCGTGGGGTACTTAAGGGTACCTCACTCGTCGGGGGTTTAATGGTAGTAAATATACATTGTACGGATATGTGTATATATTAGCATAGCGTTGCAGTGCTTTCTGTCGATGCCTACATGATAAGACTGGCTCGTTTCTTTTGTTTAGTGTGCAGCGGTGCGGTTCACAAATAATAATAAACTTTTCTTTTAAGCACAAATTACATCTTTTAGTAGAGCTATTGTATGGGTTGGCATGTGCTATTGTTTTCCATTTACTACTGTAGTCAATAGTACATGCCGGTGTGTCTGCGGCATATGTGGATCAGCCTTAATTCGGTTATTTGTTCAAAAACAGCCATTTTCGGTGTTTAAAATGCAAATTTTCTCCGCCAAGTAGAGGTTGCTGGCCCTTGAGCAATTTCCTTTGTAGGCACTTGCAATGCACTTTTGATAATGAACCATTTAATTATTTCTGCCCTTCAACTCCCAAATAAATATATTTAGAAATAATTGTGTTGCTTGAGTAATTCGTGCTCGTAAACGATTGTTTTTGGTTTCGGAAGCGGGTCTTGAAGCTATTCTCCGTCATCCCCATGTAGTTTATTGGTGTCTTCATCATTGGCAGTAATCGCCCGGCTGTCGTTCAATCGCCTTTGTGGTCGTTGTTGTGATTTGGTCTCAGGATTTGTGCGTTGTGCTGTTTTATGACGGTCACTAAATTGCCCATACAACTATAGCTGGCTTTGGTGTTGCTCCTGTTATAGATTTTATTTAGCACGTGTCCTTTAAGAAAGTGTCTGTTAATTAAGTCGAGGAAGTGTCGCCCAAAATTGCCGGTTTGAACATTCATGCTGAACGGGGAGTTGAACAATGTTACTGGGTATTCTTTCTCTTGTTGTTTGTATTTGTGCTGTGTTCAGTGTACTGTGATTGGTCTGTGAAGCCGTTTAAACTCAGAGCTGTTAATATATGTGGGCGCGGCTTTGCCGAATTCCAATGACTTGCAGACGCAGCTGATCGAGACTTTGATTCACTCGTTTATTACCAGGAGGGTCGACTACTGTAATAGCCTGGTACGCGGACTTCCAGCATACCAACTTCAGAAGCTGCAAAGAGTTCAGAACACCGCCGCCACACTTGTGCTTGTGGAAGGCAAATGTCATATTACGCCACGCCTTCAGAAACTGCATTAGCTACCTATTAACTATCGCATCCAATTTAGATACGGTTGATCACATTCTAAGCCATCCACGGACTTGCACCAAATTAGTATTAAATTATTATTATTATTATTATTATTATTATTATTATTACATACATACATACAGACAGACAGACAGACAGACAGACAGACAGACAGACAGACAAACAGACAGACATTCATTCATTGGTATCTCCCTCAGCGCTTTTATTATCCACCAATAGGTTACTTTCAATACACGTCACATCCGGCTCATACGGGAGCTTTACGTAATGCGTAAGGCGTTAGTCGCGCATTTCAGGCCAGAAGGTAACGCAACAGTGTAGATTCATGCAAACTAGTCACCCGCTGTTGCTTCCTTGGAGTTGGTTGCAAATTTGTTAACTGCTACGAAGATGCCGAGATTGAAGAGAGTGAGTGATGCGAACAGCAGGAACGTATTGGCAGCTCCGAGCATATTGAAGAAGAATCCACCGATGAATCTGCCCAGGCCGTGACCAATGCCGTAATATGCTCCGTGGAGAATTCCTGCGCAGAGATTGGGGATAAAAGGGGAATCGAAGGTTATACAAGTATTGCCGGTAGGTACTTCGTCTGACAGGTATTGAATTACAATAATATTTTTGGCCAAGTGTCACATAGTATAGAGATGAAGCGTAGAAGTTATCAATCTTGATTATTTCTTTATTTCAGGTTTGGTTGGAGATCGCCAGGTGCTCCTTACCCATGTTTTATCCATTCAGTAACCGTTTTAGTTAAACAAAATATTTCAAAATCGAAAGAGCATGCATATTAAAGCGCATGAGTCGCTCCTGTTTGATCAATATTTCTGGTGCTCACTCACCAACTTTCATGGGCCCATCTCGAGAGGGTCATGAGAGCTTTTGTTTGTTCGACCTGTACATGAGATTTGAATGAATGTATATTAAAATATGTTAGTCAGCGGCTGCAGACTTTTGCGCCAGTTCATAAAAGCAACACATTTTATTGCTTGCTACTCCATTAGATATTATTGCCTTGTCCATCTGTTTTCACTTATAGCTCAACTCTCATCTCAACTCTCTTGATCTTATACTATATCTTTGAAAAGTGGTATTAAAAGCCCTGATTAAACGAGTTTTTTGTGAGGGTCATTTGATTATATATTTAATGCCGGACTCTCGTATGGACTACATATCTATACCAGCTGCGTAAGCTTCAGAGAGTGCAGAATGCAGCAGCTAAACTAGTTTACCGAGCAACAAGATTTTCCCATGTTATTCCGTTTTTCTAAGAATTTCACTGGGTACCTGTTACATTCAGAATTGACTATGTACCTACATTACTAATCTAATATCGCTCAAACCTAAATCCTGATATAACTTACGCTCTGGTAACAAACGGGACGTATAAGCTGTCTCATGCGAATTTCAGGGTCAGCAAAACTAGAAATAAATTATCATCAACTGTCCGAAAATTTTAAAAATGCATGCGAATTGCAATAGCGCATAAGAATCGACGAAAGCACATTAGATCGCATAAAAATTGAAGTGAACACATGTAAGAGTCAATGAGAACGTAAGAAAGGTGAGAGCGAGAATTTAAATTCTCATCTAATTACTGATTGGTCGGAGTTTAAACTGATCAATAATACCTTCAAATGCTTCTCAGTCAGAAACAGCAGGGTGTAAAGGAAGTAAAAATGTCTGGTAGGCGTGATCGACGAGTTCCACTTTACCTTGAAGTGTAGCAGTTGATCCCTCCAAACTGTTGTTAGCAATGAACGATACCATCCCAGCCCACATGCCGGCAGTCGACAGACCAGACATGAATTCAAATGGGATCACCACCAGAGGATTCTCGACAAGCGCATAGCACACAAAGCGAACAGTGTAGGCAAGAAGTCCGAGGTACATGAGATTTAAGTAACCTATCACAGATATCACCCGTGGTGAGATGAAATATACGAATGTATCTCCCACACATCTTATCGCTGGCAGCACACTGAAAAAGGCCTGGGTTCCACCCAAGTCTTCGAGATGCCAGAAGACGAAGCCCATCACCAAGCTCAGCAGAATACCGCTGTACAATGTAATCCACAAAAACATCGCGTATCTAACACTGATGAGTAAGTTCAGGATTTCAAGGAAGCCATTGTTCCTATTATTCGTAGCAATTGTTTTATAATTCATACTAAAATCAAGCTGGAGTCCGCTCATGAGAGCAAACAATTTCAGAGTTATATAAGCATAGAAACAAGGGAAGTAGTTTACATTTGGTCCAGCGATAACTCTGCTTTCCACATGGGGACACAAAGGGATTTTACTAACCACTGAGCCAAAAGTGAAGGCAGCTAGTCCCCAGCCAATGGATGCCCAGAGTTTTTGAGTGCCGTACTTGTGCCACTCATTGTTACTCTTTAGGCAACTGACAGTTGCAGCATCTCCCAAAGCGAGGCTTGGACATCCAAAAATGGTGCCGAGAACAGTGATGAGTAGTAACGCGATGAAGATCTTCATGGTATGTAGGTTTACTCTCGAGAACTCTTGACTGAAAGAGTTGTCTTTGCCTTTATTTGGAATTGTCAACCATGGCGTAAGATCTGGTGTTAATATATCTTCCTTAAGTTGAATGTTACGATAGTTGCTTTGTATATCCTTAACAAGGTCTGTTTCTGGCACAGTAGTGTTCCCTGGAAGTTCAGGAATTATCGCACAAGAATCCTGCCATGTGACCATTAGTGTGACGACGGAAGTAAGGATTAAAGCAACGAACGAAATGACAAGAATAACTTTTCCTCTTCTATATTTATCCGCGATAGCGCACCATATCGGGATACAAATGAATGATACAAACGGCTGAACACCAGTTATGAGGCCCACTTGACCCGCAGTCAGTCCGAGTTGTTTAAAGAACAAAGGCAGATATGGGACAATTGTGCCAGAACCAGCGAAATAAAAGAAATAGAATGCTTTCGAGAAGAAATACTTCCTGTTCACACAGGGACAAAATATTTCATTCTTCTCTGAGTCTTGTGATGTTTTCATATCCGTCCACTTCGCTCTCTTGTTATATCTTTAGCAATAGCGTAGAGACAATACTTGGACCTTTCGGAGATAAGGCTATTATGCTAACACCCAAGATGATGTTTAGAATGTTTTAGACAGAAATCCCGTGTGTGCGTTACATCATTCAAGACACTATGAATTGCGGGTGGTGAGCGGAGAATATTGTTGCCAAAGTAATCATTAAGGTTTCACAACCTGCCAACTCTTTAACATCATCTCCAGATACTGATCACCATGGCGACACAATAGCTGTTCTTACTTGATGTTTGTTGTAATTCATTTGCCACGACAACGACTGACTAAGATGTTTACAACAATTAACAACACTTTATTTTACTAGGGGGCACAATTACAGGTTTTAAAGAAAGTACTCTCCGTTACGGCCCTACACGTTATCCTCATGTACGCACGGATGATTTATATTCAGGGGGCAAACTTATAAACTAGAAAGAAACTGATTTTACCACTCAATTCTGAGTTGTGTCGAGCCTGCAGTCTATTTTGAACTAATCAAGCTGCCCAACGGCCATACCTCTGAGCATTTAAATGGATGGAAAGTATTACAAAAAATACTATTTTACATTTATGAACTGATTTATACACAATAGTTTAGAGCAATACATTTTGAATAAAATTTATTTTGGAGAAACAAGGGACAATTGATCCCTTCAGTCCCATTATATATATTACCCCCAATTAGTTCACACGAGCTAGAAGACTTGACACTTACATAAAGCAAGTTACTTACTTACTTACTTACTTACTTACTTACTTACTTGCTTACTTGCTTACTTACTTACTTGCTTACTTGCTTACTTACTTACTTGCTTACTTACTTACTTACTTACTTACTTACTTACTTACTTACTTACTTGCTTACTTACTTACTTACTTACTTGCTTACTTACTTGCTTACTTACTTACTTACTTACTTGCTTACTTACTTACTTACTTACTTACTTGCTTACTTACTTACTTACTTACTTGCTTACTTACTTACTTTCTTACTAACTTACTTACTTGCTTACTTACTTACTTACTTACTTACTTGCTTGCTTAATTTCTTACTTACTTACTTACTTACTTTACTTACTTACTTACTTGCTTAATTACTTACTTACTTGCTTACTTTAATTTCCTACTTACGTACTTACTCACTCACGTACCTACCTACTTACTTACTTACCTACTTACTTACTTGAGTCCAGTATATCTTCAATTTCACCCATGACACACCGCGCGCCTATGATGAAATATTTGCGGGGTGGGTTGGCCCCTACGTGACAGATATAAAGAAATTCTGCAGTAAACAATATTGAAAAGTATTTGCACAAATTAGAAACAGTTTGATTTCCTCTATGTTTATGGTCCATAAGTAATGCGAATCGATTTTATCATGCCCCTTGCTGCGAGTGATGTGGAACGTGCATGTGGTGACGTCATTCTTGTTTACCTCGATTCATATGTTAATCAAAAGTATCAGAGTGAATTATTACCTTGACACTCGGCCTCGGTCTGTTGTAGCGCTGTTACATCGTGATAGAGATACCCTCTTGTACCCAGGGTATGCAGTATTTCAGAATTGTATTTAATAGCTTGTTCCCCAATTTTGCTGGTAAATTCAAGTCCATAGATCGGCTTAGTTTGGGCTATTTCAACCATTTGTGAAAAGACTCAATATTGTCTCTCCCAAGAGCAAATCATTTCCACGAAATGTATATCCCCTTAATATTAATTCAATGCATAAAAAGGAAACTTATCTGCTACTCCTTAGCAAACAAGTTTTAATTTTACTTCAGTGCTCCGTTAGCAAATCATGAACAAAATTGCATTATTATACCCGCCTGCAAAGAAAGATATTTCATATCCCAACGTTTTGCGTGGGGATATGAGAGATCTTGGCTTGCTGGGTAGCATGAATATGGCTTTAGTGCTTTAGTCAACGTAAATGCTAACAGTGATGGCATGGAGTAGGGGGCCTTCCAAATAAGAAACAGAATATAGTGTTTATTCCGGTATTTTGTGTCAAAGATTTGGCGTGGGAGAGAAGGCAGACAACGCAGAACCTTCCTGCCTGTGATAAACCTGCTAAAGTACCATAAACATCTTGCTGAAATACACTTGAATAAAATAGCAACAGTACAATGAACAATAACCTCTATAATAACAAGAGTAACAAATTACTTCCTATATTTCATTCTCCAATCTCACAGTTCATTTGCAATATCACAGGTAAAATTACAATATTAGCTAATGTAACACACTCTTCCGAAGATATAAGCAAGCTTTTCTGAACATTTTGAAGAATGTTCGAACATTTTCAAATATATTCAAGAAGTTTCCCAAAAAGGTTTTAAACCTAGAAAGCTTTGGCCTTTTGGAGTATTAAACACGAATACGCCTAGTCAGTTCGTCCTGAAATTTGACATGCTTATTCAGCAGACTTGAACACGTTTTTTAGTACCTTTTCTCGTTGTTTTAGTAGTCACATCAACTAAAGTAAGTTCACCAGATATTGTGGTTATGATAAATACAAAATAAGCTACAAAAAAGTGTTTTCCGAGTATAAAGTGCTATTTTATAGACGGAAAATAAAAAGGATACTTTTAAAAAGAACTTGATATTTGTACCAACTTTTGAGAATACATTTAGAAAAATCCAAAGGGGGTAACGAATTAAACTAAACATCAAAATATATGTTTACTAATAAGTAATAGCTACTTTAAGAAAGATTTTGGGGAAATATATAGAAACAATGCGCGAAAGCTAAAAAAATCGAGAGGGGTCAAAACTTTCTAGGGTTAAATCCTTTTGAAGATGTTATACTCTTGAAGATTTATTACACTTTGTAATTCAACAGTTTTTTAAAAAAATAATTTTACTGAAGAACCAGACATGTCTTGGTCTAAATAAAAAAATTTAACTGTTTCTTAAAAATGTTTACGTTCGAACTGTTTTTGATGAACAGTGGAAGGGGCGATTTCACAAATCTGGTGCGGCTACTTCAAATGTACGTACAAGAAAGGTTTTAACGTTAAAAAAGGGTTTCACTAAACGGTTCTTTATTCAGGATCTGAGGGTTTGTACAGAGTAATTCTTTGATATAGGCTAGAACATCATAGGTGATTAGAAGAATCTTGAACTGAATGCGTTTTTCAACAGGAAGCCAGTGAAGTTCAACAAGTATTGGAGAGATATGATCGTAACGAGATGATTGATGGATGAGACAAGCAGCAGCATTTTGAGCTACAAACAAAAACCTGCTGGTAATAAAAAGTTTGAAGCTTATTATATAGATCTTTCATTATATACATATCTTATTAATCTCAATAACTGTGCGGGAGGATTGTACGGAAGAATAAATTTGGACCTCCCATGATTTTCGTTACTGTTTTTGATAAAGACAAGCCTTTGGCGTTTTGACACGAATGTAGTTAACTTTGTAATTTAGTAATTAATTTCGATCTCATCACTTATCGGTTAAATAGTTACTGTTGTCATAGTAACAACTGTGCCAAAATAAGTTGAAATTTCTGCCGCCATTTTGGACTTTTCCATATTTTCAGTTGTGATATTTTTCAGCAGAACAAGTAAAAACACTGGCACTTTAAACAGTACGCCAATATAGAACCTGTTATCTAAGAGTATGTTATCTGAGAGTGTTTGCTACGTGTCATTGAGTATATGGGAAACGACCTTTATATGTATTTAAGTTATGTGAAGGCAAAGAAAATCTCGGTTTACACACTAAGAATCACTGGATAATTAATATTACGTTCCTGCTTTCTAGAAAGTAATGGTTTTAGTTTCTTTAGGACAGCCATTCGAAGATCATGTTTCCCAAAGGTATATAGGATTGGACGTACAAATGACGACAAGATCCGAAGATCATGGAAAAAATATTCTGTTGCAAAAGACATTTCAAAAGTTAAGAGACTGCCTAATGAATGGTGTAATAATACAAGAAAATACGAAACCCAGCTAACATTATATAATAACAGTATTAACACATATATGATGATTGTTCTTGCTTCTCGGCGCCTTTCTATTGTGATCCTTGCAGATCTGGGGATACTGTTGCGTTTAATTTTAGTCAACTGTTTGTGTATCACGAGTAGAATTCTTGCATAGGCGTAGACCATGAAGAGAAGGGGTAGAATGAAGAATAATACTATACAGCTTGTATGGTAAACTCTATTTCTGAGCTCTTCTTCTTTCTCATCTTCCTCCGAGACATCAACATTCGTGTTTATCCAAGCAAGCTGGATAACAGCGACAGTGAAGGATGTTACCCATAGCAGAACCATGGAGGAGTAGACGCGCAAGAGAGTAACAAACTCCCCGTACCTTAGAGGATGTAGAAGGTATATGTATCTGTCAACTGTGATTGCTAGAATATGTAGCAACGTAGCAATAGAAACAAACTTGATTACCACGGCTGACGTGAAACAGATTGGAGTTGACCAAGTGCAGTTACACGAGACGTAGAGGGGAGCTCCTAGGAATCCCATAAGAAAATCACAACACGCCAAGCTTGCAAGCAACTTGTTTGGAATCGAATGGAGATTCTTCTTGTTCACGATCACCCAGATGATAAACCCGTTTATAAGTATAATTAGAAAAGTAAATATGATTGGGAAGACATCAACTCTGGGATTAAATCCAAGCTCAATATTTTCTTCTTCGTCGACTGAAGAATTAGCAAGAATTGTTGCTGAAATGAAGGAAGAATTCTTACTCATCTTTGCTTAGATTGAAATGAACAGTTATTTTCTACAGACGGCACATTAGGATGTCTCCCTAATGACTTCTGTTTTAACCCTTTAACACCAAAACAGTCGGTGAAAAGCAATTTCCGAATTTTAATAACGGAAATCGATTACTTGGACTATGAAATCGATGATATTTTCTTACCGAAATAGAAATTGTGATTAACCCATACTTTAGATTTCCATTTGTCTTTGTTGATAGGGAGAAAAGATTGTATATGGTCCTTAATGTAAGATTGTTTACTATCTTTATCTTTTATGTTGAACAATGAGGCATCAAACAACATTAGATGAAGCAAAATTGTTTTTTCAGATGTTTTGTGCAAGTTAAAATAATTAGAATCTTTAAATTACCGAAATAACTTGATATGAATCGTAATTACCAGTTCCCGTAAAAATATTTCATGATATCTAACGGTTTTGTGCCGCGGAATACTAATTTTTATATTAACTGCTAAGTACAGCATGCATTAAAAGTTATGTGTATTAAGATATAATTATGAAACGACCTCCAGGTATACAAGAACTGTTAAAAGGTGTGACAGTTTTGAACACAAATTGTGCTAACATTTCAGATAACTTTTCACCCAAACCACAAGTATAGAAATTTGTTTTTATATGTCTTCAGATGTGATGTAAATTGGCGGATAAACTTATTGTTGCATAAAACGGGATATAAAAATTGAGCTTTCTAAGCATGCTGAGATCAGTTCCGCAGCATTTGAGTAATGGTACTGAATTTAAAATTATCCAATGAATATATTTCGGTTCATTTGAAAGTCGCGAACAAATGAGCAAATTATACCAAAACTTATCAGCTAAAATTGAGATGTTTTTGTTTTCGCCGTGGAGGCGGAAAATTAATATACGCATATCCTGCACCTTCTACAGTTCAAACATTTAATGTGAAAACCTTCCATATCTTTCTCAGTGTGAAACGTCATTTACCTTAGTCTCTTTACGTTTTTATGTATAGAGGCAAAGTTTTATCAATTATAACGTTTTTGTACAATTAGTGTTTGGGGGATATTGACTTTAAACCTTTATGGACAGTACTGTTTTCAGAAAAGGCTTTTATCCAAACCACTGTTACATATTCGTGTTTAGGATCTGTACGGAGTGTTGCTCGGACTTGACAACCTTTGAGCGAATTGTTCGTCTTATGAAATAATCAGCCGCTTTGGGAACGTACTTGTGAGATGCTGATGGCCTTTTGAGATACCTGCAGAGCTTCAAGATAGTACTCTTTAAGTTCGTACAGCGGGATTATAAGTTGTTATGAATAGAACTGTATTTGTCTTGTTTAGATATAGTTGATCCTGAGAGCTGGCTCCAGCTCTTTGTTCAAAATATGCCTCCGCGCTTAATTAAATGTTAAATATTGAATAATGATTGAGCCAGTGCTTCACTATACCACACATAAAATTGTTGGTGAAAGATACATAAGTCTTCCCGCCGTGATCTTGAACACTCTAGGGAAAGGAAAAAATGTTAGAGATAAAAACAGTTCAACACAAAGAGAGATCACAAAAAAATGTTACATGGTACATGTCTTGCAGTTCTACTAGTCATAACGTGTAACTGTCATTGCATGATGAGGGTTATTTTGACGTCTACCTCGAAGCTGGACAAACATTTAATTTTAAATGATTGAACAAAACTTACTGAAAAGAAACACGAATTAACTAGTTGAAAAACAACCATTAGGCAAAACCTTACCTCCTCTCGTCGCGTTCAGTTGCGCATAATGTCTTCATTAGGCAAAACAGCAAAGCTTTAATAGAGATGGTCAAGAAATGCGAATTATCTGTACGTGAAATTTATATCCACAGTTTAGAACAAGGAACTCATGGCATGAGAGAAAACTGAAATTTAAAGGAATCCTGAAGTGAAAAACACTTCGCGCGCAAAATGAGTGAACTTGTTAAATATTCTGTAATGTTTTTGGTGTCCAAAACCATCACACAAAGGAGAACGAGACAAAAAGGTTTTCTTTTTGCCACTTCGTCAGTCATGGACCCGCCATCTTAGATTATGACGTCAGCGAGTTGTCGTTCCCAGGCGAAAGGCGGTCAGCAATCAAAACAAAACTATGGCTCATACTCATACTACTAGTATTGAGTAGTACTACCAAATTATAAAAAGAGAAACCTAACACATCAAACATGAGTGTCAGCCGTAGATTGCTTTAATATATTAATACAGATTACAGTTGTCGTGGATAAAGTAATATTTATGTCCCTTTTATTGTCTTGAATGGGGAAACATTGGGTTGTAAGTTCTCCATTTTCAGGTCCCAACCAGCCAAGGTTGGCTAGGTACTAAAAGCTTTTTAGTATCACGTCTGTTCTTTCTTTTCCTTTATACAGATACAGATACAGATACAGATACAGATATATACAGGTGCTCCCCACGGGGCTTTTCAGCAACCTGTTTACATGAAGTAC